>ML285539.1:0-47059 GCA_005239495.1 Nicotiana undulata
CTTGCAAAATTTCTTCACGAATTTTGCTCTCAATTCTTGATAAATTTCTGCTTTTGTGCATCTTTATACAATAAGAACAATCTACTACAAATAAACTAGACTAAAAGACAACAGATGGAACTGGTTCTTCTAGCTGGTTCAAGTAGCTCCATATTCGCACTCTCTAATTTGGCTAGAACTGCTTGCAAAATTTCTTCACTAATTTTGCTCTCAATTCTTGATAAATTTCTGCTTTTGTGCGTCTGTTTACAATAAGAACATTCTGCAATATATATAGGATTTAGTAGATAAGGAATTAACTAGAATCCTAATGCTACTCTTCCTTAGTGAAAGATTTCTAGTCAAACTCAACTCATAAATCCTTCCTTATCTTAGATTCTGTTCATATTGATTAAGGAGTCCTTCTCCAATTTCGTTTTTGCAATCTTTTCGATCAGAAGATATCTCAATTTTACCAGAATACATTTATCTCATGCATGTGCATCTCATGTGCTTTTAACTCTGTTGGTCTATGTCACATGTGATGGACCTGGTTCATCTCGGAGTTCCTTTGTCAATCTTCAAAGCTATTTCCTTTCTTGGGCCAACAAATTCCCCCTTTTTGATGATGACAAACTTTGTGCTTCAGACCTGTTTCAGCTTAGTCCAACATTGACACATATAAGAGTATTAAGCATTTATCACAAAGAACCAGGTTCATTAGGTTATAAATATCACATGTTCAGAGCACAACCTATCTTCCCCCTTTTGGCATCATCGAAAAGTTGCAAAACAAATTGTGTGAATCCCAGATTTTTAACACTTACTCATGAACATTTGGGCAACTGCATATGCAATCATGGATTAATCATCAATAATCAACTAAGAATTCAAACTATCAAAAAATAGAGATACTGAATCAGAGCAAAAAGCATCAGATTTCATTGATAGAGCGAATACGATTCTGCCACAATCCACAAAATAAAACAAAAACAGTTAAAACATGAGCAACAAACAAAAAATTCTAAATTTGGGTCATTGAAAGTTCTAGGCAGGCTAGGAAATTAAGGCTTGGAAAAACTGCAGACCTGGTTCATTTAGCCAAGATAGATGGTTCATCAGACTTAGAAACAGATAAAGACTTGGCTTTATTGGGCTTAGGGGTCTGAACCTCTACCTTTGCTATTTTTTCACTTTGATGGACCAGGTCCATCTCATCCACTACAACAACCTCAATAGGCTCAACAACATTTTCTCTCCCTTTTTTCCACTCTTTTCTTCTTACTCTCCTCTAAAGCTCTCTCCAACTCGTCCTCGCTTTGCTTTAACTTGCTCCTTGTAGTTCTTCCTCTTGGAAGAGAAACATTAGATGTCTCAGAAGAAGCAGCTTTTATTTTCTTACTTTCTCTTGTTGTTCCAGACGTTTGAGCTTTAGGAGTTCTTTTCTTCTTTGGATTGTAATTATCGCCTAACGTTTTCAGCAGATCCGCCAGGGTTTCCTCAGTAGATGAACAAGGTTCATTTGTGTGCTTTCCTAGATTTACTAACCCTTCAGCGGCTTCTCCTGATTCACTTCCCCCTGCGATCTTGCTACTTTCTTCCTCCTTTTCTGGTTCAGCTCCACAAATAGCCATTTTTACAAATTCTTGCCATATTCCTCTCTCTTCACTCCTTACTCCCTCTCTCTATTTTTCTTTTTCAATTTTATATTTACCTCCTATCCTTCTTGTCTCAGGCATTTCCACATCTACCACAAACCCAACCAGTATGAACATGTTTTCTAAGTTTTTCAGCAACATCAGAGATGACCTCAAAAGAAAGCTTTGGGACAGATGTTACCTGAGTCATCAGAAATTCAGGAATTGTTTTGTGAGGGTGGGGATGTCTTGAATGAACTTTTAGTTTTGAATTGACGTTTAAGGCTTCCCTAGAATCTAGGTATTTTAATTTGGTGAGGATTCTTGTTGAAACAGAACTAGTTCAAAGTCAAATGGATAATCTTTGAAAAGATTTTGAGTTTGGACAGAGTTCTGCTCATGATTTAATTATTAGTATTTCAACGTGTGCAGAGTGTAGAACACACACCTCGCCTTTCAGATGAACCAGCACGATGAACCAAGTTCATCATTTCAAAATCCTCTTGATCAAGCCTCAATTTGCAAAGATAGAAAAAATTTCATTTGTGATCAGTGAGTCATATCAAAACATGGCATAAGAGTATACTTTTCACAGTATGAGACTGAGCAATTGTTAATCTGATTATTTACACCCGTTTCACACTTTTCTAGCCAATTTTTTTTAATGTATTTACATTTTGAACTGGTTCAATTAAGTGATCTTAATCATCCCTAATAGTAACTTGTTCCTTTCAAAATGCTCTCTACTCAGTGCTTTTGTAAAGATATCTGCATGGTTTCACAACCAACTAGTTACTCCTTGATGTTCCTTCATTGCTTTGTTGTTGTGGAACAGGTTCAGGTACAGGTTCCAACAAAGTTTGGGAATTATTTTGTTATATTCCCCCTGCCATGTTGCCCGGGATGGATGAACATGTTCCTTCCTCCAGTGTTGCTTTAGTTTGGACTGAGTTTCTGACCAGCCCAATTTCTTCATCATCTTGTTTATTACCAACCCCAATGATTTCACCTTTCTTTCCATTTCCAAAGGAGACATTTCCTCCTTTGAGGTCCTCAAGTGAAAGGAACTAGTCCTTGTTGCCAGTCCTAAGTTTTGGGAAGCCACTATCCATGTACCATATTTGGCTACTACACACTTGAATCTACAAAAGAAAATCAGGGGTCAGTCTTAGGAACCCAAACTAGTTTGGGTCCCTTTCTATAAGCAAAAGGATGAATTAAATTGTTTTTAGCCCAATTTGTGTCACGACCCCAAATCCTATCAGGCCGTGATGGCGCCTATCATGGAACTAGGCTAGCCAACTATCACATCACTACCCATTCGTTCTTATTACAGTAATTCACAATTCAATAATAAACAACAAACATAGCATAAAATAAATTGTTTAAGTCTTAGCGTCCCAATAATAGTCTAAACAACTCTAAAAAAAACTCCCAAGACTGGAGTCAACATGGTCACGAGCATCTACGAAATAAAACCAACTCTACTAATGTCTTAAATAAAGTCTAGGAATGAAATGTCAAAACTAAATAAGGAAGGGAAATGGAGAAGTTGTGGACGCTGGACAGCTACCTCGAAATCCCGTAAAATTGCTACTAACGAATAAAGACAGCTACTACTCCGAGCCGATACCTGGATCTGTACACAGAGGCATAGGGAGTAATGATGAGTACGCCAACTCAGTAGTAATGAAAATAAATCACAGTCTGAGAAATACGAAACACACATCACAGATACACCAATTCACAAAACCAGTAACACCAAGTCACCATAAAGTATTCATCAAATACATAAGTTCGAAAACCATTTTCCAGAAATCCTTTGGAACGAGTTTAATTTCAATATATATCTCAGTAAAGCTCTCAGTAAAAATCAGTTTGAAAACGAAGTGAATCATAGTTCAAAACTCAGTAAAATCATCATAAATCTTCCCCTCGGGCCATAATCATTTCCCGTAACAATTTCCCTCAGTATAATCCCATCAGGCAACCTCACAGTCACTCAATATTAGCCCATCAGGCAACCTCACAGTCACTCAATATTAGCCCATCAGGCAACCTCGCAATCACTCAGTATTAGCCCCGCGGGCAATCACTCGGTAGGTACCTACGCTTACTAAGGGTGTGTACAGACTCCGGAGGGGCTCTTACAGCCCAAGCGCTATAACAAGACATAGCATGGAATAAATCAAACACAATATTGGCCCGTAGCCTCTCTCATATCACAACATCCTCACCATAATGGCATGCAGCCTCACTCAGTCAGACACTCTCAACATGCCTTTCAGGCCATAAATATATCGGGTTCTCGACCCAAAAAATAATGTTTCATTTTCAATAAATAGTATCAAAATACTTTGAGTGTCAAAACAATTATCAAGAAAAGGCTGAGTGAAAATTCATAACATATCAGTGAGGAAAATAGTAAAATCAGCCCCCAAGGGAAATCGGCACTAGGGCCCAAACATGGCTTAAAGCCCAAAACATACCAATTATATATCAATACTGTTAAGAATAGGCTTTAAAATCGATTTCGCAACTCAATAGTTGCCTAAATAGGGAATATAATTCCAAAGTTCCAATCTTTGCATTCCAAAACCCGTGAAAGGGTGCAGAGTCTGGGGTTTCATACCCTCAGGACAGGATTTAAAGACATTACTTACCTTAAACTATCACGAAAATTATTCCGCAATGCGCTTGCCTCTCAAATCAACTTTCGAGCACTCCAAATCTATAAAGATCAGACCTTTATCATCAAATGATGCTTAAGGAATGAATTACAATTGAAAAATACCAAATTCTAGCTCAAAACCCAAAATTTGCTAAAATCCGACCCCCGCGACCGCATATCGAAACTCGGAAATTTTTATACCAAAATGTTCTTCATCATCTCACGAGTCCATACATATAAAGAACGCTAAAATCGGAGTTCGTTTGACCCCTCAAAGCGACCCCTAAAGCTATCATAATCCCAAGCCCCATCCCCATCTTTTCTCCTGACTTTCATGAATTAAACACTGAGATTATGTTCCTTAATCACCTATAATCGAGTTTTAAGGTCCAAAATACTTACCTCTATGATGAACACTGATTTTCTCTCTTCAAAATCGTCTCAAAAGCTTCTTCCCGTTCAAAAATTGTGTTAAAATAGGTTAGGGTCGCGGAAGGGTTAATTTAATATTGTCCAGTGATTTCTTCATCGCGATCACGGAAGGACCCACGCGATAGCGAAGAGCAAACTCACTGACCCCCAATTCTATTCACTGGGATCGCAACATATGCCCTGCGATCGTGATGCTTAAACCTCCTAACCTATGCGATCGCGACTAGCTCTATGCGATCGCATATAGTAATTTCAATTGCCTCGTTGTCACTCCAGATTCTTCTATGCGATCGCAACCCTGGACCTGCGATCGGGATGCATCGCCTCACCACTCTACGCGATCGCATATAGTAATTTCAATTGCCTCGTTGTTACTCCAGGTTCTTCTATGCGATCGCGACCCTGGACCTGCGATCGCGATGCATCGCCTCACCACTCTACGCGATCGCATCCCTGACCGTGCAATCGCGAAGATCAATTCACCCTTTCCCCCAAGAAGCCTACGCGATCGCGAATGTATCCCTGCGATCGCGTACAAGGACACCGGCAACAGTACACACGATGTTTCAGCAGATTCCTAAGGCCAAAATGCTCGTTAACTACCCGAAATCAATCCTGAGCCCCTCGGGACCTCAACCAATTATACCAACACGTCATAAATGATCATTCAAACTTTTTTGCACTCTCAAAACACTAAAAATAACATTAAAACACCAAAATCACATCGGATTCAAGCCTAAGAACTTTGAAATTTCTAAAATCCACCAATGATGCTGAAGCTATCCAAAACAACTCTGATTGACCTGAAATTTTGCAGACATATCCAAAATGACATTACGAACCTATTCCAACTGTCGGAATTCTATTCCGACCCCGATAGCCTATTTTCCACTGCCGACCGGCAATCGCCAAAAACCAACTTTCGCCAATTCAAGCCTAATTCTACACCGGACATCGCAAAAATATTCTGAACACACTCTTCAGTCCCAGATCACCCAACGAAGCTATCCGAGCCATAAAATCCGCATTCCGAGGTTATTTACCAATAAGTCAACTCTCAGTTGACTTTTCCAACTTTAAGGATATCTTTAAAGACTAAGTGACTAAACTCTCACTACCACCATTTCAATTTCAAGACTACCAACTCTAACACATCAGTAACAGTATAACCAACCTATAACAAGTCAATAACAGTAATTATAATGTAGTTTCTACGTAATGACAGACCGGATCGTTACATTCTCCTCCTCTTAAATAAATGTTCATCTTCGAACGGGTCTAGAAACATACCCGGAGTCTCAAACAAGTGAGGATATTTGTTATGTATCTCCCGCTCGGTCTCCCAAGTAGCCTCCTCCACTGGCTTACCTCTCCACTGTACTTTCACTAAAGTTATATCCTTGGACCTCAACTTTCTGACCTCGCGGGCCAAAATTGCTACTGGCTCTACCTCATATGACATATCCCCCTCGAGTTGAACTGTGCTGAAATCTAACACATGAGACGGGTCACCAACATATTTCCTAAGCATCGACACATGAAATACCGGAAGAACACTCGATAGGCTGGGTGGCAAGGCAAGTTTATAAGCCACCTCTCCAACCTTATGAAGTACCTCGAAAGGACCAATAAACCGAGGACTCATCTTTCCTCTATTTCCGAACCTCATAACACCCTTCATGGGTGATACCTTCAGCAGTACCTTATCACCTTCCATAAATGACACATCCCGGACCTTTCGGTCCGCGTAACTCTTCTGCCTAGACTGCGCCGTACGAAATCGCTCCTGAATCAACTTCACCTTATCCAACGCATCCTGAATCAAATATGTGCCCAATAACTTAGCCTCACCAGGCTCGAACCAACCAACCGGAGATCTACACCTCCTACCATATAAAGCTTCATACGGGGCCATCTGAATACTGTACTGGTAGTTGTTATTGCATGCAAACTCCGCTAGTGGCAGAAACTGATCCCATGAACCACCAAAATCAATCACACAAGCCCGTAACATGTCCTCCAATATCTGAATAGTCTGTTCTGACTGCCTGTCGGTCTGAGGGTGAAATGCAGTGCTCAACTCTATATTAGTACCCATACCTTTCTGTACGACCCTCCAAAACTGAGATATGAACTGTGTACCTCTGTCAGAAATGATAGAAACCGGAACTCCATGAAACTGGACAATCTCCTTAATGTAAATACCAGCTAACCTTTCTGAAGTATAAGTAGTGCTGACAGGAATGAAATGTGCGGACTTGGTCAATCTATCCACCATGACCCAAATAGCATCAAGACCCTTCGAAGTCCGTGGAAGCCCAACTATAAAGTCCATAGTGATTCGCTCCCACTTCCACTCTGGAATATCTAACCTCTGAAGTAATCCACCTGGTCTCTGGTGTTCATACTTGACTTGCTGGTAGTTGAGACACCGTGCTACATACTCAACAATATCTCTCTTCATCCGCCTACACCAATATTGTTTTCTCGTATCCTGATACATCTTCGAGGCACCCGGATGAATAGAATACCACGAGCTGTGAGCCTCTGCTAATATCAAATCTAGAATACCATCCACATTGGGCACACAAATACGGCCATGAATCCTCATAACTCCGTCATCACCGATAGTCACATCTCTGGCATCACCCCGACGAACTTTATCCTGAGGAACCAACAAGTGTCGGTCATCATACTGGAGAGCTTTAATCTGATCATAAAGAGAAGACCGAGAAGCCATGCTAGCTAATACCCGCGGAGGGTCTGACAAATCCAATCTCACCAACTGACCCGCTAAAGCCTGAACATCAAGTGCTAAAGGTCATTCTGCTGCTGAAAGGTATGCTAGACTCCCCAAACTCTCAGCTCTGCGACTCAAGGCATCGGCCACCACATTGGCCTTTCCTGGGTGATACAAATTAGTAAGATCATAATCCTTGAGAAGCTCTAACCATCTCCTCTGCCGCAAATTCAAATCCTTCTGCCTCAGCAGATACTGCAAGCTACGATGATCAGTGAAAATCTCACATTGTACCCTATACAAGTAATGACGCCAAATCTTTAAGGCATGAACAATGGCATCTAACTCAAGATTGTGCACTGGATAGTTCTTCTCGTGCACCTTCAACTGTCTAGATGCGTAGGCAATCACCCTACCGTCCTGCATCAATACCGCTCCAAAACCAACTCTAGAAGCATCACAATAGACTGTATAAGAACCCGAACTAGTAGGAAAAACTAGTACCGGAGCTGTGGTTAATGCTGACTTGAGCTTCTGAAAGCTCTCCTCGCACTCATCAGACCATCTAAATGGAGCACCCTTCTGGGTCAATCTAGTCAATGGTGAAGCAATAGAAGGGAATCCTTCCACAAAGCGACGATAATATCCCACCAAACCAAGGAAACTCCTAATCTCAGTAGCTGAGGACGGTCTGGGCCAACTCTGCACCGCCTCAATCTTCTTTGGATCAACCGGAATACCCTCACTAGACACCACGTGCCCCAAGAAAGCTACTGAACCAAGCCAAAACTCACACTTGGAGAATTTTGCATAAAGTTTCTCCTCCCTCAATCCCTGTAACACAATCCTCAAGTGCTGAGCATGCTCTTCCTGGTTACGAGAATAAACCAGGATGTCATCAATGAACACAATGACGAAGGAATCAAGGTAAGGCTAGAACACATTATTCATCAATTGCATGAACGCGGCTGGGGCATTGGTCAGCCCAAATGACATAACCAGGAATTCATAATGACCATATCTGGTCCTGAAAGCAGTCTTCGGAATGTCAGAATCCTGAATCTTCAGCTGATGATACCCAGACCTTAAGTCAATCTTGGAGAACACCTTGGCTCCCTGAAGATGCTCAAATAAGTCATCAATGCGAGGCAAAGGATACCGATTCTTCACCGTAACCTTATTCAGATGTCTATAATCGATACACGTATGCATGGAGCCATCTTTCTTTTTCACAAACAACACTGATGCACCCCAAGGTGACACACTAGGCCGAATGAACCCCTTATCTAAGAGTTCCTGAAGCTACTCTTTCAATTCTTTCAACTCCGCTGGTGCCATACGGTAAGGTGGAATAGAGATAGGTTGAGTGTCTGGCACCAGGTCAATACCAAAATCAATATCTCTGTCAGGTGGCATGCCTGGCAGGTCTGCAGGGAATACATCCGGAAAATCACGGACTATAGGAACAGAATCAACAGATGGAGTCTCACTACTAACATCCATCACAAAGGCAAGATAAGATTCACGCCCTTTCCCAACCATACGCTGAGCCTTTAAATAAGAAATCACTCTGCTAGGCACATGCTCTATAGACCCCCTCCACTCAACTCTCGGAATTCCGGGCATAGCTAAGGTCACGGTCTTAGCGTAACAATCAAGGATAGCATGACATGGGGACAACCAATCCATGCCCAGAATTACATCAAAATCAACCATACTAAGTAACATCAAGTCCACTCGGGTCTCCAGACCCCCAATAGATCTAAGACACGACCGGAACACGTGGTCCACAACAATGGTATCGCCTACCGGAGTCGAAACATGAACAGACGTAACTAATGACTCAGGGGGCATATTTAGAAAATGAGCAAAATAGGATGAGACATAAGAGTACGTGGAACCAGGGTCAAATAAAGTCAAATCATCACTGTGACAGACTGAGATAGTACTTGTAATCACCGCATTTGATGCCATAGCATCAGGCCTAGCTGGAAGTGCATAAATACGTTGCTGGCCTCCACCTGCTTGACCTCCCCCTCTAGGGCAGCCTCTAGCTGCCTGACCACCACCCCTGGATGCCTGGGTAGGTGGTGAAGTGACTAGGGCCGAAGCCGAGGGCTGAACCCTCTACTGAGATGAACTACTAGGATGACGGGGACACTGCCTCCACTCATGTCCGAACTCTCCACACTCATAACAATTACTTGGGGCTGGAGATGAAAACTGACGAGAACCACTGCCACCATGATAACCACCAGACGAACCATGCGTATAAGAACCCTGATAAGACGATGCTCGGGCGGAGCTCTAAGGTAGAAGGGCACTAAACGATGAACGTCCCTTATGAGAATTGCGAGGACCCTTCCCCGAAGATACACCACTGTAAGCTGGGCGAACTGGCTGTGAAGGTCTAAATGGACGACCTCTGTTGTGCTAAAATTGCCCTCTAGAAGGGGCACCACTGAAGCTACCTGATCCCCGAGGCCTCTTGACCTCCCTCTCCTCATGCTCTTGCCTACAAACTGACTCAATGTCTCGAGAAATGTCAACTACCTGCTCAAATGTATCTCTAGACACTCTCTCTCCGGTCATCAAGATCCGAAGCTGATAAGTAAGACCATCTACAAACCTCATAATCCTCTCCCTATCAGTAGGGACAAACTCAGAAGCATGTCTAGCCAACTCGAAAAACCTTATCTCGTACCGAGTAACTGACAACTCTCCTTGGCGCAGCTGCTCAAACTATCTGCGTTGCTCCTCTCTGTGGGACTGAGGAACATACTTCTCCAAAAAGATCGTGGAGAACTGCAGCCATGTGAGTGGTGCTGAACCAACCGGCCTACGCCTCTCGAATGACTCCCACCAAGTAAAAGCAGCACCAGCAAACTGAAATGTAGCAAATGAGACCTCACTGGTCTCCAAAATACCCGTAGTACGTAATATCCTCTGGCATTTATCTAGAAAGCCTTGGGCATCCTCTGTGCTGCTGAAAGTCGGAGGCTTAAGTCTACTGAACCTCTCCAGCCTACGCTGCTCATCCTCGGGCATAGCTGGAACCACATAGTCCTGAACTGGGGCAACCGACTGGGCTGGGACTACCCCTGGTGCCTGAATACCCTGTACAACTGGCTCAAGTGTCCGGGCAGCCGGAGTCTGAATGCCTCCCCTGGCCTGAGCTGCAGTGGCAGTAGTAGACATAGCAATTGCCTGAGATAAATCGGTGCACACTGTCAATATCTGAGCAAGAGTCTCCTCAAGACCCGGAATAACAATAGGCACTACCGGTGCCTAAGCCTGTCCCGCTGGAGTACCATCGACGGGAACCTGATCCTGAATGATAAGGGGATCCTGGGGTACTGTCCCGACTGCTGTGCGGGCTGGTCCCCTACCTCTACCACGACCCCGACCCCTTGTGGGTCTGGCTGGTGTTTGGTCACCCTGATCGGTATTGCGTGTCCTCACCATCTGTGAGAGAATGAAACAACGTAAGTTTAGATTTCAAGAATCAATAGATTAGCACGAAAGAGTTCAAGAAAATAGAGGTGTTTCCTAAGAGTTTTGCAGCCTCTCGAAGATAAGTACCGACGTCTCTGTACCGATCCGCAAGACTCTACTGAACCTGCTCATGACCGTTGAATCCTATGTAACCTAGTGCTCTGATACTAACTTGTCATGACCCCAAATCCTATCAGGCCGTGATGGCGCCTATCGTGGAACTAGGCTAGCCAACCATCACATCACTACCCATTTGTTCTTATTACAGTAATTCACAATTCAATAATAAACAGCAAACATAGCATAAAATAAATTGTTTAAGTCTTAGCGTCCCAATAATAGTCTAAACAACTCTAAACAAAACCTCCCAAGACTGGAGTCAACATGGTCACGAGCATCTACGAAATAAAACCAACTCTACTAATGTCTTAAATAAAGTCTAGCAATGAAATGTCAAAACTAAATAAGGAAGGGAAATGGAGAAGCTGTGGACGCTGGACAGCTACCTCAAAATCCCGTAAAACTGTTGCTAACGAACAGAGACAGTTACTGCTCCGAGCCGGTACCTGGATCTGTGCACAGAGGCATAGGGAGTAATGATGAGTACGCCAACTCAGTAGTAATGAAAATAAATCACAGTCTGAGAAATACGAAACACACAGCACAGATACACCAATTCACAAAACCAGTAACACCAAGTCACCATAAAGTATTCATCAAATACATAAGTTCGAAAACCATTTTCCAGAAATCCTTTGGAACGAGTATAATTTCAATATATATCTCAGTAAATCTCTCAGTAAAAATCAGTTTGAAAACGAAGTGAATCATAGTTCAAAACTCAGTAAAATCATCATAAATCTGCCTCTCGGGCCATAATCATTTCTCGTAACAATTTCGCCGCAGTATCATCCCATCAAGCAACCTCAGAGTCATTCAATATTAGCCCATCTGGCAACCTCACAGTCACTCAATATTATCCCATCAGGAAACCTCACAGTCACTCAATATTAGCCCATCAGGAAACCTCGCAATCACTCAGTATCAGTCGCGCGGGCAATCACTCAGTAGGTACTTGCGCTCACTGGGGGTGTGTAAAGACTCCAGAGGGGCTCCTACAGCCCAAGCGCTATAACAAGCGACAACATAGAATAAATCACACACAATATTGGCCCGAAACCTCTCTCATATCACAACATCCTCATCATAATGGCCCGCAGCCTCACTCAGTCAGACACTCTCAACATGCCCTTCAGGCCATAAATATACCGAGTTCTCGACCCAAAAATAGTGTTTCATTTTCAATAAATAGTATCAAAATACTTTGAGTGTCAAAACAATTATCAAGAAAATATTGAGTGAAGATTCATAACATATCAGTGAGGAAAATAGTAAAATCAGCCCCCAAGGGGTAAACAAATCGGCACTAGGGCCCAAACATGGCTTACAGCCCAAAACATATCAATATTATTAAGCATAGGCTTTAAAATCGATTTCGCAACTCAATAGTTGCCTAAATAGGGTATATATTTCCAATGTTCCAACCTTTGCATTCCAAAACCCGTGAAAGGGTGCAGAGTCCGGGGTTTCATACCCTTAGGACAGGATTTAAAGACATTACTTACCTCAAACTAGCCCGAAAACTATTCTGCAATGCGCTTGCCTCTCGAATCAACTTCCGAGCGCTCCAAATCTATAAAGATCAGACCTTTATCATCAAATTATGCTTAAGGAATGAATTCCAATTGAAAAATACCAAATTCTAGCTCAAACCCCGAAATTTGCTAAAACCCGACCCCCGCGCCCGCATCTCGGAACTCAGAAATTTATATACCAAAATGTTCTTCATCATCTCACGAGTCCGTACATATAAAGAACGCTAAAATCGGAGTTCGTTTGACCCCTCAAATCGACCCCTAAAGGTCTCATAATCTCAAGCCCTAACCCCATCTTTTCTACTGACTTTCATGAATTAATCACTAAGATTATGTTCCTTAATCACCTCTAATCGAGTTTTAAGGTCCAAAATACTTACCTCTATGATGAACACTACTTTTCCCTCTTCAAAATCGCCTCAAAAGCTTCTTCCCGTTCAAAAATGGTGTTAAAATAGGTTAGGGTCGCGGAAGGGTTTAATTTAATATTGTCCAGTGATTTCTTCATCGCGATCACGGAAGGACCCACGCGATCGCGAAGAGCAAACTCACTGACCCCCAATTCGCAACATATGCCCTGCGATCGCGATGCTTAAACCTCTTAACCTATGCGATCGCGACCAGCTCTATGCGATCGCATAGAGTAATTTCAATTTCCTCGTTGTCACTCTAGGTTCTTCTATGCGATCGCGACCCTGGACCTGCGATCGCCATGCACCGCCTCACCACAAGCCTACGTGATCCCGAATGTATCCCTGCGATCGCGTACAAGGACACTAGCAACAATACACCAGATTTTTCAGCAGATTCCTAAGGCCAAAATGCCCGTTAACCACCCGAAATCAATCCCGAGCCCCTCGAGACCTCAACCAATTATACCAACACGTCATAAATGATCATTCAAACTTATTTTCACTCTCAAAACACTAAAAATAACATCAAAACACCAAAATCACATCGGATTCAAGCCTAAGAACTTTGAAATTTCTAAAATCCACCAACGATGCCGAAACTATCCAAACAACTCCGATTGACCTAAAATTTTGCAGACATATCCAAAATGACATTACAAACCTATTCCAACTATCGGAATTCCATTCCAACCTTGATAGCCTATTTTCCACTGCCGACCGAAAATCGCTAAAAACCAACTTTCGCCAATTCAAGCCTAATTTTACATCGGACATCGTAAAAATATTCTGAACACACTCCTAAGTCCAAAATCACCTAACGAAGCTATCTGAGCCATAAAATCCACATTCAGAGGTCATTTACCAATAAGTCAACTCTCATTTGACTTTTCCAACTTTAAGGTTATCTTTAAAGACTAAGTGACTAAACTTTCACTACCACCATTTTGATTTCAAGCCTACCAACTATAACACATCAATAAAAGTATAACCAACCTATAACAAGTCAATAACAGTAATTATAATGCAGGTTCTACGTAACGACATACCGGGTTGTTACAATTTGGTAACCAATTCTTACCTTGAACAAAACTTTTGTTCTTTTGACTGGCATGTTCTTTTGCATTACATTCACTTTTGTAGTGACCAGTCTTACCACAATGGGTACAGATTTTGTTCTCAGGAAGAGTGAGATACTTGCTTTTAAGATCCCATTTAGGTGCAGGGGTCCCGTAGCCAAGTCCTCTCTTATTGCTACTATGGTGTTCATGTAGCCATGAAAGTGCATCAGAGGACCTATTCCATTTACAGGTTCTGTCCAGTTCATGCTTAACCTTACCAAGTTCCTCCTTCAACACTCTTATTTGTTCATCTTTCTTATACAAATCATCCTTTAGTCTGACTACATTTTCTTCTAAGATGAGTTGAGGGTTGTCAGTTGTCTTCTTACTGGTTTCTAGTTTCAGTTTTAAATTTTCAGATTTTAACTCTAGGACATTTTTTTCAACTTGATGAACCTAGTTCTTCAAGGCAGTGTTTTCACTCAAAGATTCACTTACTCTAAGTTTCAAGTTCTTACACTTCGCTTTTAACATTGCACACTCCTTAAACAGCTGATCATTTTCTTTATTTATTTCTTCAGAATCATCAATGAAGTCAAGTAATAAATCAGAGAGTTTTTCTTTAGATAATAACTTAATCTTGTTTTTGAGATGAGGTATACTTACCTCAGATTCATCATCATATTCTCCAATTGCCATAAGTGTTTGTTCATCTTCATCTTCATCGTCTGACTCCCCATCTGAACGTTCACCCCAAGCAACAACCATTGCCTTTGTTGATGTTCTGTTTTTCTTGGGTTGAACCTGTTCCTTCTTCCTGTTCCTTCGTTCAGCTCTTTCCTTCTTCCATACAATTTCCCATTGAGGGCAGTTTTTGATGTGGTGATCAGTCTTGCCACACTTGTAATACCCCTCATTGGTTTGTTTTTCAGGAACCCTTGGTTTTTTGTAGCTTCCACTTCTTGAAGGAACCTTTGCTCTCATTAGGTACTTCTTGAAGTTCTTTGTGATCATGGTCATTTCATCCTCCTCCATATCAACTTCTTCAGTGATTCTGAATGCCAGACTCCTTTCTTTCTTGGGACCATCCATCTTCATAGTCTGCCTTCTAAGTTCATAGGCAGTAAGATTTCCAATCAGCTCATCCAACTTAAGAGTTGCAATGTTATTAGATTCCTGAATGGTATTTTGCTTTCCCAAGAGACTGGCAAGACCCTTGTCAGAATTTTCTCAACCTTGTCATTGGTCAGTGTAGTGAAACTTGTATACATCTCTTGGATGGTCTCTCATTCCTTCATGGTGAAATTCTCATATTGAGAATATAGTAGAGTTCCTCTTGACCTCTTCACTTGAGGTGTTCCTTCATGAGCCACTTGCAAAGTGTCCCAAATTTCTTTGGCAGTGGTACAACTTTGAATTCTGTTATACTCGTCTGGACCGAGTCCACACACAAGCCACTTCTTGGCCTTAGCATTTTTCTCCCACTTTCTCAAATCCTCAGCAGTGCAGTCAGCTCTAGTCTTTGGCACATCTACTCCTTCAGCAGTCTTCTTCATGGTGGCTAAAGGACCGTCAGTGACTATGTCCCATAGTTCATAGTCTTCTCCAATTAAGTGATCCTTCATCCTATTCTTCCACCAGGAGTAATACTGGCCATTGAAGAGTGGAGGCCTAATAGTTGATTGTCCTTCCCAGTTCCCAGGTGGTGCACTCATCTTGATCTTTTCCTAAGGTTTTAGCCTCTTCAAGGATAACTCGCTCTGATACCAATTGATGTTTTATACGTCAATCCCACACAAGAAGGGGGGTGATTTGTGTGGTGTCCAATTTTTGAGTGTTGTCGTTAAGGAAGGACCTGGTTCTTCTATGTGTTCCAACTCGTACTGTTGCGGAATAATAAATGCAAAAAAGTAAAGAACATAGAGATTTTTACGTGGAAAACACCCGGCTCAAAAGGTGAAAAAACCACGACCTACTACTTAGTAGGATTTTCTCCAAACACTTCACTACAACAATGAGCCAAATAACATTTACAAAATAAACTCTTTTGTAAACCTAAGGATTAACTCTAACCTTTTGTGGCAAACTAGCCTCTAGCTATTTGCGACAAACTTCAAGTTAACTATAACTTGAACACTCAGTACCTATTACAATTGCTTCTAGATAAAGCTGAAAGGTACAATTTGTAATCACCTACTACAAATAAACTAGACTAAAAGACAACAGATGGAACTGGTTCTTCTAGCTGGTTCAAGTAGCTCCAGATTCGCACTCTCCAATTTGGCTCGAACTGCTTGCAAAATTTCTTCACGAATTTTGCTCTCAATTCTTGATAAATTTATTCTTTTGTGCATCTTTATACAATAAGAACAATCTACTACAAATAAATTAGACTAAAAGACAACAAATGGAACTGGTTCTTCTAGCTGGTTCAAGTAGCTCCAGATTCGCACTCTCCAATTTGGCTCGAACTGCTTGCAAAATTTCTTCATGAATTTTGCTCTCAATTCTTGATAAATTTCTGCTTTTGTGCGTCTTTTTACAATAAGAACATTCTACAATATATATAGGATTTAGTATATAAGGAATTAACTAGAATCCTAATGCTACTCTTCCTTAGTGAAAGGGTTCTAGTCAAACTCAACTCCTAAATCCTTCCTTATCTTAGATTTTGTTCTTATTGAATAAGGAGTCCTTCTCCAATTTCATTTTTGCAATCTTTTCGATCAGAAGATATCTCAATTTTACCATAATATATTTATCTCATGCATGTGCATCTCATGTGCCTTTAACTCTGCTGGTCTATGTCACCTGTGATGGACCTGGTTCATCTCGGAGTTCCTTTGTCAATCTTCAAAACTATTTCCTTTCTTGGGCCAATATTGACCAACTTCTCCCAAGTAGTGATGGAATTGATGGGGAGTGAATTTTGCTCTATCACAAAGAATGGAAACAACAACAACTTTATTGCTTCCTAAGTCAGTTTGTGTTGTCTTTGTGTTTGGTAGATTGACAGGAAATTCTTCAAGTGTTGTTGAGGATCTTCAATGTATGACCCCGAAAATAGTCCTTTGTTTTGCAACAAATGCAGCATATTATTCGTGATTTGGAATGAATTTTCCTGTATCTGTGGGACTACAATCGTTGTGGCCAAATTGTCTGTCGTGGGTTGCGCACAATCATATAAAGCAGCCTCTGGCACAAGAGGCTCCACCACATGTACATTTGGGTCCTCCATGTCATCCCCATTATTTCTGTTATTCACCAGCTTTGCCATGTCTGGTTCAAGTTGTTCAGTTGAGTTTTGTTGTTTTCTTTTCCGGTTGGACCGATTCAAGGCCTTGAAAACTTTCTCGGGATCTGATAATGCTTCAAACACTTCACTAGTTCTCGATGAGTTTCTAGGCATGCACCTGTAACAACCAAGTTCGCAAACGTTAAAATTTCAATGTAGTAGATTGAAATGAAGAAAATTGACTACACTAAGAAGTTTTGTATTTCTTTCAACTGTAATTGATAACACCGTTAATTCCCCACTAACAGCGCCAAAATTTGATCATGACCAACTATGCCTTATAAAGGACTAAGCGGTCGTTGTCAATATATTCTGGGTATTAAGCCCAGAGTCGAATGCCACAGGGAATTAACCTACCAACTATAGTTATCAGACTCACTCAATTCCACGTAATCAACTTCCAGGATATTTTGAATAACAATTGGTTGTTTTTCTACTAACTATTACTTAATGAAACTATTTTAACTAAGAGCTAACTATGAAGGGGTTGTAAACAATAATGAGAAGGATCTAAGGTTATGATTTCTCATATTGATGGAATCCCTTCCTGCTATGTTTCATATAAATTTGCCTAATCGTCTCTATCGATCATGAGCACTCTTATTACCGTAAATCTCTCCCGAGTAATTACGACAATTTACTATACATACTCTCCCGAGTTACACTAGATGGCTTTAATTACAGCTCACTTAGATCGCACCCAAGGTTTCGTTATCCCTAATCCCATCTTTAAACCCTTGGTTATTGATTTCTCACATACGTCGGGAGTGATGTTGTTCAACAATTACCTAAATATGCACTCTCTCCTGAGTAATACATGCTAAATAGGCACAGCTAATTGAAGATCCTTTCAATTAACTACAACAAGAACGTAGTTGAACAAATAGAGATTAAACCTGGGCAAATCTATATTAACATAGCAAGAATTTCATCCTTCAATAGGTTCCATCAAAACCTTAGACTAAATGTTTAGCTACTCATGATAGAACAAAATAAAGCCATAAAATAATTCATGATTCACAAAATAATGATAAAGGAAGAAGAATTAAAAACTCTAATTGTATCTTGATCTTCTCATACTTGTTCTTGCCTCCAAATTGATCCTAAAAACAAGCTTAACTTTGACTTGGGCGAGTTTGTTGAGTTTATATAGGGTTAGGATAAGTTTCCCACGTTTTACACTTAAGTCCCTTGACTTTCTTGGCATTACCCAGCTCGACCGCGTCTGCGAGCCAACCGCGGCGTGACCGCGGTGGTTTATAACCATTCTGTTTCTCGCTGCTTTCCACCGTGTTCCAGCCGCTGTCGCGGTGGTAGTTTTTCTAGTTTTTCTTGCTTGTTTTTGTCCGGGCTCTTCTCAATTGGCCTTGTATCTACATCTTTGACCCCAAAACACTCCATATTATCTTCCTAACTCGGATTAGCTCCTGCAAAGCATAAAAAACTCAATTAGAGTATTTTGTTATCATTTAGCACTTAAAACATCAATAAAGTATGGTTAACTTAGATCGTAAATAGCGTATACATTGTATAATATAGGTTACTATCAGCTCCTTTTCTTGGTTTGCCAATATCATTCATAAGCTCCTGAGCTAGTAGAATATTTTCAGTAATGGCTCTTCCTTTAACAAAACCACTTTGGTTTTAAGTGATGATCTTGGGCAAGATTTTGCTTAATCTAGCATTTAGAATTTTAGCAATAATTTTGCTAGATACATTGCACAAGCTGATTGGCCTGATGTTAGAGAAGCTTTGAGGGGCCTCCACTTGAGGAAGCATACTGATACATGTATGAGTGAAGAATTTAGGCAATGTAGCTTCCTGAAAGAAGGAAGCCACAGTTTCCAAGAGATCTTCATGAACAATAGGCCAACATGATTGATAGAATATACCTGTCAAATCATCTGGACCAGGGGAGCTATCAAGGTCTATAGAGAACACAACCTATTTCACCTCTGCTAGATTAGGAATGATAATAAGATCCTCATTGTCTTCATTGGTAACAACTCTTTTAACCACATTTAGGACATTACTATCCTCAACAGTGATGTCGGCAAAAAACAAGTGATCAAAATAATTGAGAGCTGCCTCTGCAATTTCATTACTTCCTTCAACCCAGTTGCCTTCCATGTCCTTAATATTCTGGATATTTAATATTTTTCTCCTATTCTTAATGATACCGTGGAAGAAAGCAGTGTTGGCATCCCCCTCTTTCAACCATTTGACTCTGGCCTTCTGCCTCAGAATTTTATCCTGAAGCTTAAGATATCGAGTAAAATTAGCTCTGGCCTTAGAAAGATTCATTCTGTTTATAGGACAATTGTTGGTCAAGGAGGATTATTCAAGGCTTCTAATGAGGATTTCCAATTTCTTAGGTTCCTCATAGATATCCCCAAATGCTTCTCTTGACCATGAACTGAGAGAGTTGCAAGTGTTCTTGATTTTCTGATGAAGAGTATATAGGGGATTTCTTACCACATTAGTATCTCGTGCATGTTGTACCACTTCCAAAAAGTCTTTATGTTCAGCCCAGATGTTGAGAAATTTAAAGTATCTTGTGAAATCAACATTGTTAGCTTTTCAAGTGATAAGTAAAGGGGCATGGTCTGAGCAGGATCTGGACAAGTAAGTAACAGAGGTCCCTCCAAAGCTGTGAGTTATATACTAGCCTATCGAGCCTTTTCCATATGGTGTTAGGAGGGTCCCTATTATCACACCGTGTATACCTGGAGCCAAGGAAACCTGCATCCTGGAGATTACAATCAGTTAGGCAGGAGATGAGTCAAAGCTTCATTTAAATCTATAGGGCCTTCCTTCTATCTTTTCTTCAGCATTGGTGATCACATTGAAATCACCTACTACTCCACAAGGCACATTAACCCGATTGGAAATGTTCCTGAGTTCATCCCAGAGAGTGCATCTTCTTTGTTCATCACATTTAGCATAGACAATAGACATATAGAACGAGATTGGACTCTGGGATTGAGTAATGTGGACAAGGAAATGTTGTTCCTTATCTTCCACAATATCCAATGTGAATTCAGAAGTCCAGAAGATCTATATCTTGTTGGAACAATTGTGGAAGCATGATTGATAACCTAGCTTCCTTTTGAATTTGTCAATTTTCCTAGCTCCCACCATAGGTTCTTGAAGGAACATATAGGGAATTTTGTATTCATTCTTAAAAATACAAAGTCTTTCAGCAGCACCTTGAGACCCTATCCCTCTAATATTCCATGAAAGAGTGCTAATCATTAGAAATATCAGGGAATTAGTTTTGTTTAAGAGAAGTAGTAGTATGTTCTTCCATGGGTGGAGGCACACAATTCCTAGTATAAGGCTTGGATCCACCTCTTGGGGATAGATTGTTGAAGTAAGTAATGTTCTGTTGCATTTGTGAAGGAGAACATTCCACAGATTTCTCTTGGAAGAAATTCCCCATGTTTCTAACAAATTCACCATCAGACTTGGAGGAGTCATAGTCTTCTGAGGAATTGTCCATCACTATATTTGTCTCACAATCTTTGTAGGCAGTATCTTCAAAGTCAGCACCATCTCCCTGGTTGTAAGGTATTGATGCATTGATATTTGGTGTTGGTTCTATATTACCACCAGATTCATGTCATGTTTCTTTGGCGTTGTTGCCATATGATTTATCTATTAGTATAGGGTTTAAACCAAACAAAGGAGTGATTTGAGGGCACGATTGCTGAACCAGTGTGTTTTCATTTTCGAATGAGATGTTTTCAGGAATGAAGACCTTGGAGGAAAATTGCCTTGCTTTCCTGGTTACTTTGAAATTTTTACTTTCTTGAACTTGTAATAGAGAGAGGTCCATCGATGGATGATCATCATCAAACTTTGGGAGTTGAATGCCTTGGATTGTTGCCATTGGTCTTGATCCTTTGGATGTAGTGCTTTTTTTTCCTTTGCTTCACCTTTGCTTCTTTGTCCCTTCTGGTGTGCTTTGTACAAACAATGTTTTGGTGCTGAGTGTTGTAGGCATTGGCTGGTCCAATTATATCCATACTTTGTACTTGACCATTGGAATTGTGAGAGATAACCACGGAGTTCCTGAGAAGTATATGCTTGGGGGACATATTTGCCACTTTGTCATTGGCCGTATTAGTTATGTTCCCATCGGCTTGATCTTGTATAGTTTTGTCAATATTTTTGTTGGTGTTGTTATTCTCCTTTCCTTTTTTCTTTGAGACAGTTTGCCATCCTTTATCTTTGGATCCTTCTCCTTGTTGAACTTCAACATTCACCTCTTGTCTGATCATTGTTTTGTTATGGCATATTGTGACTCGCGTCTCCTTGGTTGACGTCATTGTTATTTCTCTTTTCTTTAGCTTTGTTGTTGTAGTTGCTATTAATTTGATCTCTGTTGTCTGCAACCGGCTCACTTTTCCTTCTTTCATTTCTCAGCTCAGGATGTAGCACTCTACAAGAAGAATTATAGTGGCCCCTAATTTTGCAATGGGAGCAATATGAGGGAACTGATTCATATTCTACTTTCTGACTCAATAGCTCCATAACCCCTTCTGCATTTCTGATTTCAATACCAATTTCGCTTAGTATAGGTTTGGAGAGGTCCATCTCAATGTGAATTTTGGCTGTGGTAGGTCTGAATTTAGCTATGGTAGCCTTATCCATGATGAGGGGGATACCAATAGGCTCGACAATTCTGCAAATGGCATCTCATTCATAGAAGTGCCAAGGGAGATCTGGTAATGTAATTCAAACAGGAGCATGTGAGGACTCTCCATCTGGTTTGAATTTAGTAGTCCATTTTTCAAGAGTCATCACTGTATCTGGTCTGATCATTATGAATTTTGTTGGCGATGACATTCATATGATCTTCCAGGTTGTCGAAGTCAATAAACACATTTTTAGGTTGTAAGCACCGATTTTAATAGTTCCTTTTCCTAGAAAGATTTTTGCGAATTCACTTCGGATAATATTGATGAAAGGTCGAATTCTAAGAAACTTACCCACAGTTGTCTATTTACACGTCTGAGCTAAGATCTCATTTTCTTCATGGGTAAAAATGACAATGGATTTTCCGTTGATAACTTCATATGGCCGGTGTAAGAGCTTGATGTTGTTCCTTTCCGAGATTAGGGGTCTGTTTCCTAGAGCCCCTTTGTAAGAGGTTTGTGGTGCTTCTCCCTGAGTTGTGCCTTTTTGTGTGCCCCCATTTAGGGGTTGCACAAATAGCGGAGGAAATTCCAGATGTGAAATTGGGGTTGTTGCAGAGCTGGAGTAAATATCTCCCTTTTTGGTAGGTTGCCTTTGTAGTTGGAGATCATTAATAAATTGGGGGAGGGGGGGTAGGGAAATTGATTATAGTTTTTGGCAGTAGGTTCGGTTGTGGTGGTGGGTCGGGGAGACCGGTGTTTCCACTGCTTGATGCATTCGAGGTTGTCGGAACAGTGGGTTTAGAGATAACGGTAATAAAATAACGTCTATATTTAGAGAGATGCCAGAGTATAACGCGTCGATCAGACTTGACAATTGGAAGAAGCAAAATGAAATTAAAAGTTGACCAAAAAAGAAATAAGGCTATAGATACCATTACAATCACTGTCGATGAAGAAGAATCTTTCTAAATAGGGGCGAAGCTATGTAACTAAATATTCTTTACTGAAAAATTATACTATGTGTAAGGTAAGATATTACTTGTTATTGATTAAAAAATACGCTTATTGAATTTTCTGGCTTTGCCACTAGGGTGTACAAATAAAACCGACAAACCGCACCAACCCAAAAATTCGAGTCTAATCGAGAAAAAGTTTCGACTATGGTTTGTTTTGATTTGCTTTGGTGTTGGGGAACAAAACCCGACCATAATTGGTTAGGTTTGGTTTTAACTGAAAAAATCAAAATAAAACCAAACCAACCCGACATTATAAGTATAGAACTTTTACAATATTTAATACATAATATTATTTATTGTAGTGTAGTTTCTATTATTTCTTAAGTTTTTCATAGATTTATCTTTTAATGTATTATTTCAAGCGTGAATTTATAATTTTAGGATGCTCCAATAAGTTTTATAGTCCTTAAATGTTAGTGACTCAAATAAATCCTAAACCAAAATCAAACCAATACTAATGCAAATAAAAGACATTCAATTTAATTGTACTGTGAATGAAAATAGTGTCGGATATCTATTTTTAGTTTTTTCATGGTTTAGATAAAATGCATCTTTTTTTCTTTGAGTATTTAGTGATGTAAATAATAGTATTTATTAGTCGTACTTATTTTAGCAACTTAGTAATTTTAAATTATATTTGTATTCGTTATGACATATTAATAATATTTATTTTATGTGATTTTATAATCTTAATATTGAATATCTTAGTATAATGCCATGACTCATCTCATATTTATGCATGTTATTTTATTGAAAATACCTTATATAGTTTTGTCTTACTAGGATTAACGAAATATTTGGATATGAAAAAAACACGAAAAAACTCGAAAACTCGAGAAAACCGAGATTAAAATATCTGACTTTTATTGGTTTGGTTTGGTCTTTAGATTAATAACCCAGCACAATGATTTGGTTTGATAATTGAAAAATCTGAATCAACCCCACCTATGTACACCCCTATTCGTCGTTGTTGCGGGACCTTCAAGCATCCAAAATACGTCGGAATTAAAAATGACATAGCATTCCTAATAAAAAATGATAATTCCTTCATAAAACATTCAAGATTTTTTTACTCCAGAAAATTTTCGCTCCGACTGTCTAGATATTAAGAGCTCATTTGGACATAAGAAAACTTTTCTTTTTTACAAAAAAAAAAAAAAAAAAAAAAAAAAAAAAAAAAAAAAAAAAAAAAAATTTTTTTTTTAAAATTTTTTTAAATTTTTTAAAACCACAATAANAAACATAATAATGTTTGGTTATGAAATTTTTACAATTTTTCAAATCCAACTTGAAAATGCATTTTCGAATTTGAAAAACACTTGGGAACCGGTTTTTCAATTGAAAAATTAGAAAGTTGTTATTAAGTTTTAAAAATTTACCCTATATTTTGTTAAATTTATAAAAGGAACCAATCAGTTATTAAACCTAGGTAACACCTACAACTACTCACCATCTGATTGAGTGATCATGGACTATATTTTGAAATTCACTATTGAGATTTATAATTTACACTTTTACCCAAATGAGCCACTACAACTTCTATTAGAGATTGTTCGTACAGTTAAACAATCAACATGTTTAATAAATCAGGACAAAACGATTGATCCAGTCGAGAGCATAGCGTAGAAGACATGTAAGATGACCGTCAACGGACAAAAGCCTCTCATTATTATTATTTCACTTTTATACTTCAATAAGGTCTATATTCGCATTTAAATGATACCAATCTAGATGATTTTTTCAGGGACTGACCTCTTCCCCGAAGAAATCCCTGGGATTCAAAAGTCAAAAGGAACTTTTGTCCCCTAGTACAACATGCTTACGGAAGCGATTTCCAGGGTCAACCTGTCTAATTGCATGCCAACCCACTAAGTGACGAGACCATGCAAACAAAGGCAACGGGGAGCACTAGGCGAAACTGGACAATGGATAGGTGTCCAACAAACATTCCTTAGCTAAGAAGGATTCATTCGCCACAGCTTCTCTTACTAGCAAATGAAACTAGACTGTTTATGAAACTAAATTGTTTATTTCAAGTAGGATAATTTAAGTCGGGCTGATTTTAATACTTTTTACAAATTATAG
Source organism: Nicotiana undulata (assembly GCA_005239495.1). Lineage (NCBI taxonomy): Eukaryota > Viridiplantae > Streptophyta > Magnoliopsida > Solanales > Solanaceae > Nicotiana > Nicotiana undulata. Next base: position 25,120 of record ML285539.1, read on the forward strand.
AGTATAAATCGTGTTTTATGATTTTGAAAAAGATACATCCAAATATGTTACAAAAATCATAAAAATCAAATTTGAGTGAAATATTCCAAATTTGGAAAAAAAATTAGATTTTTTGTCCAAACACCTACTACATAAATAAATTAAAGACGTGTATTTTGTGTATAATTTCTTATCCTTTCATAACAGATAAAAATATTATTACAAAAATATCTTAGTGTTTTATTTTAAACTTTTGGAAATTTGATATAAAATTAAAATATTTTATAATAAATCACAAAATCAATAAGCTAGCGACTTTCAGTTGAGGTGGAAAGTTCAAAATCCTAGTCACTCTTCCCCCTCATTAAAATCAATATATATTTTTCAATTCAATTTGTTAAGAAGGCCACTGCCCCGTCGTGAAGCACAGAATTCACAGATCGGCGGCGAGTTAAAAAAAAAAGAAATGGAGGGAAAAAGCGATACCGATAATCGGAGTATAATAACGGTGAACGTTAAGTTCAGCGGCCGATCGATACCGGTGGAAATCTCCGACGAGTCCACCGTCAAAGACCTCAAGTCTCTCCTTCAACCTCGCACAGATGTTCTTCCTCGCGGCCAAAAACTCATATTCAAAGGTTACATTCTCTCAATACAACCCTATCAAATTTTTTTAAGCAATCAGTGAATTAACAAAATTTAAGAAAGATAGAAAGAGTTGTCGTTGTAGAAAGAGTTTTGAAACATGTGGTGTAAAAACAAGCCACGACATTTCTGTGGTTATAAATTTGGTAAATTGAGAAATTTATAGTTGAAAATTATTTTTAACTAAGGAGGTATGATATTCTTTTTAGACAGACTAAAAAGGAAAGTATGCCATGCAAATTAGAATTGTAGATAATTATCATTTGAATTTTGATAGTTGCCATAATTTGTGTGTTTTTTCTTGGATAGGGAAAGTATTGGTGGACCAAATGACATTGAAGTCCTCGGAGGTTGTAAATGGTGCCAAGATCATGCTTATGGCTTCCCAGGGCTTACACCAAGGGGTAATTCTTGATTTTCCTATACACTACTTTATGATTTATCTAAGGGATGGATGTAGAGTTCAACTTAAGGGTTCATCAGAACCCAATAGTTTTGACTCGGACCTTGTATATATTTTAGTTTTGACTCGGACCTTGTATATATTCACTAAATAAGTACAACTAATTGATTTCGAACTAAGTAAATTTGATGAGTTGTGATAGGATCTTGAACTCGAACGCATAAACTTCAAATCTTGGATCCACCTATGATTTTTCTTAATTCTTTTTACTTCAATTTTGCTAAAAACTTTTTTTGATGGCTTACGAACTATTAGGGATTGGGGCTATGTTGTGGTGGTACCCTTAGTTTGTTTACATATGTTTATATCATTAGCAAATGTAGAGAACCTTAGTATTAGAAATCCTTTAATTTGTCATAAAAGACAAATTATTGATTGCTAGAATGAAGTGGGTCTAGGTGGAGCAGAATGGATATTGAATTATAGGAGACTGCAACTAGTTTGGGATTGAAGTGTAATTGATTGAGTGTTTTATCATTTGATCCAATAGCATTCCGTTTGATAGAAATAGAATTGATAAATACTGATAACTCTCGGATAGAGTATTAGAATGGAAAGATCCATTAAATATTGATTCTAAGCCATCTCTGACGATTATTCGACAGCTCAAATAATTGGGAAGTGAGAAGCCATCTCTGACGATTATTCGAAAAAAGCCTTGTTGTTTGGAAGATCTATCTCGTGTCTGATACTGATTGGTTGGTTCTACTCTGCAAGAAATTCGAATCATTCTCTTGGTTGCCTCCATAGCGTCCATGCTTTCTCGATATTTCTAAAAGGGCATCAGTTTCCAATTAACAACAATTTCCTTCTATCCCATCCCCCATACCTCGATATCTTCCATCTCCTTCAAAGTCCTCTCACTGACATTGCAGAAGAAGCTTCTGCCTTTGCTTTTCCCTTGCCCTTCCCCTTAGACGATGATGATGAGGAATCTCTAAGTGAAGCTAATTTTTGCTTTAGCTCAACATACCTCTTCAATTTTCTAGCACTAGCCCTCTTAGTCTTTCCTGCACGAACCATAGCAGAGCAACGTGAGAGAGAATAAGAAGGCGCAGAGAGAATAGGCTTGATTTGATCGATTGATTAAATGATGAGTGATCTGAAATTGAAATGGGGCGCTTTTATAGGCTATAGATAGAGCAATAGGCGGGAGTTCCCAAAATATTTTGGACGGATTAAAAAGTGGGCGGGACTTTTAAAAAATTTCAAATTCCAAGGTCACACTCTTTAAGTTTGGTTTTCAAGTTACTTTTACATCACCCATTTCCTTCTACTCCACTAACTAAAACCAATTTGCCTAATGAAACAGAGTTAACGTACAAGCTATAGGATGTGGACGTCGATTTGAATAGTAAAATCCATTCAAAATGGGAGTGATGACCAAGTAACGTGCCTAACATATATATCTGTTTTTTCAAGGATGTAAAGAAATGATGGTTTTTAAAATTTTGTCAAATGAAATATTTAAAAAAAATTAGGTGGAGCAGAATGGTTTGAATTATAGGAGACTGCAACTAGTTTGGGATCGAGGTGTAATTGATCGAGTGTTTTATCGTTTGATCCAATAGCATTCCGTTAGATATGAATAGAATTGATAAATACTGATAACTCTCGGATAGAGTATTAGAACGGAAAAATCCATTAAATATCGATTCTAAGCCATCTCTAACGATTAATCGACAGCTTAATTAATTGGGAAGTGAGAAGCCCTTTGACATCTCTTCATCTGCAAATAATTCTCGATGTTAAGACACAAAACTTGGGGGCTAATCTTTGAATAGGAAAAAGAGTGGATCTGCCGGGTCCCTGATGAATTGGCTTATTTGAAAAAAGCCTTGTTTTTTGGAAAATCTATCTCGTGTCTGATACTCATTGGTTCGTTCTACTCTGTAAGAAATTCGAATCTTTCTCTTGGTTTTTTGTGGGCTTAAATAGACATATGCTTGTGTTTAGATTACCCCCGAGCCTTGAGTCTGATGATGTTCTTCACCTGCGAATTACCCCCTTAATCTTCACATACCCTCCATAGCGTCCATGCATTCTTGATATCTCTAAAAGGGCATCAATTTCCATTTAACATCAATTTCCTTCTGTACCCATACCTCGATATCTTCCATCTCCTTCAAAGTACTCTCACTGGCATTGCAGGAAGAAGCTTCTGCCTTTGCTTTTCCGTTGCCCTTCCCCTTAGACGATGATGATGAGGAATCTCTAAGTGAAGCTAATTTTTGCTTTTGCTCAGCATACCTCTTCAATTTTCTAGCACTAGAGAGAGAATAGGTTTGATTTGATTGATTGATTGAATGATGAGTGATTTGAAATTGAAATGGGGGGCTTTTATAAGCTATAGTTAGAGTAATAGGCGGGAGTTCCCAAAATATTTTGGACGGATTTAAAAGTGGGCGGAACTTTAAAAAAAAAATCAAATTCCAAGGTCACACTCTTTAAGTTTGGTTTTCAAGTTACTTTTACATCACCCATTTCCTTCTACTCCACTAACTAAAACCAATTTGCCTAATTAAACAGAGTTAACGTACAAGCTATAGGATGTAGACGTCGATTTGAATAGTAAAATCTGTTCAAAATGGGAGTGATGTCACCAAGGAACGTGCCTAACATATATATCTGTTTTTTCAATTGCCATGATGTAAAGAAAATGATGGTTTTCAAAATTTTGGCAAATGAAATATTTAAAATTATAGGTGGAGCAGAATGGTTTGAATTATAGGAGACTGCAACTAGTTTGGGATTGAGGTGTAATTGATTGAGTGTTTATCATTTGATCCAATAGCATTCCGTTAGATAGGAATATAATTGATAAATACTGGTAACTCTCGGATAGAGTATTAGAATGGAAAGATCCATTAAATATTGATTCTAAGCCATTTGTGACGATTAATCGATAGCTCAAATAATTGGGAAGTGAGAAGCCCTTTGGCATCTCTTCATCTGCAAATAATTCTCGATGTTAAGACACAAAGCTTGGGGGCTAATCTTTGAAGTCTAATTCTCGTCCTCTAGTACCAAGAAAAACATGACTAAGGAACGTAATTAAACAATCAACAAAAAACACCTAGAGTTTTGCTTCGTTATCTATAAAGGGTTTGACTATAATATTGTCAAAGCACATTTTTAAATGACAAAAACTTGTGTGTGCCTAGTAGGACAGGGTGGTTGCGATTCGAGGGAATTAACGAAAACACCAGAATCAAATTCTTCTAATATAATCATTCGTCTGTAATTTTCATTGATTACTGATTACAGTATCTACTTAGACTTAGAAATATACGAACTATAGCATTATTGAATAAACCAAGCATCCATAACATTGAGTCGGTAGACAAAATAGTACCAAGAACTTGAAATTTTCCAGTACTTGATGTAGTATGATTATTAGGTTTCTTTCATTTTTAACCACATTTTCTGAGTTCGACTTTTTAAGACATCTCTTCATCTGCAAATAATTCTCGATGTTAAGACACAAAGCTTGGGGGCTAATCTTTGAATAGGAAAAAGAGTGGATATGCCGGATCCCCAATGAATTGGCTTATTCGAAAAAAGCCTTGTTGTTTGGAAGATCTATCTCGTGTCTGATACTGATTGATTGGTTCTACTCTGCAAGAAATACGAATCATTCTCTTGGTTTTTTGTGGGCTTAAATAGACATATGCTTGTGTTTAGATTACCCCCCGAGCATCGAGTCTGATGTTGTTCTTCACCTGCGGATTACCCCCTTAATCTTCACATAGCCTCCATAGCGTCCAACTTTCTCGATATCTCTAAAAGGACATCAATTTCCACTTAAAAATAATTTCCTTCTGTCCCATCATCCATACCTCGATATCTTCCATCTCCTTCAAAGTACTCTCACTGGCATTGCAGGAAGAAGCTTCTGCCTTTGCTTTTCCGTTGCCCTTCCCCTTAGACGATGATGATGAGGAATCTCTAAGTGAAGCTAATTTTTGCTTTTGCTCAGCATACCTCTTCAATTTTCTAGCACTAGCCTCTTAGCCGTTCATGCACGAACCATAGCATAGCAATGTGAGAGAGAATAGGAAGGCAGAGAGAGAATAAGTTTGATTTGATTGATTGATTGAATGATGAGTGATCTGAAATTGAAATGGGGGGCTTTTATAAGCTATAGTTAGAGTAATAGGCGGGAGTTCCCAAAATATTTTGGACGGATTTAAAAGTGGGCGGAACTTTTTAAAAAAAATCAAATTCCAAGGTCACACTCTTTAAGTTTGGTTTTCAAGTTACTTTTGCATCACCCATTTCCTTCTACTCCACTAATAAAACCAATTTGCCTAATGAAATAGAGTTAACGTACAAGCTATAGGATGTAGACGTCGATTTGAATAGTAATGTCTGTTCAAAATGGGAGTGATGTGACCAAGGAACGTGCCTAACATATATATCTTTTTTCAATTGCCATGATGTAAAGAAAACGATGGTTTTCAAAATTTTGGCAAATGAAATATTTAAAAATATAGGTGGAGCAGAATGATTTGAATTATAGGAGCCTGCAACTAGTTTGGGATTGAGGTGTAATTGATTGAGTGTTTATCATTTGATCCAATAGCATTCTGTTAGATATGAATAGAATTGATAAATATTGATAACTCTCTTATAGAGTATTAGAACGGAAAGATCCATTAAATATTGATTCTAAGCCATCTCTGACGATTAATCGATAGCTCAAATAATTGGGAAGTGAGAAGCCCTTTGACATCTCTTCATCTGCAAATAATTCTCGATGTTAAGACACAAAGCTTGGGGGCTAATCTTTGAATAGGAAAAAGAGTGGATTTGCCGGGTCCCTGATGAATTGGCTTATTCGAAAAAAGCCTTGTTGTTTGGAAGATCTATCTCGTGTCTGATACTGATTGGTTGGTTCTACTCTGCAACAAATCTGAATCATTCTCTTGGTTTTTTGTGGGCTTAAATAGACATATGTTTGTGTTTAGATTACCCCCGAGCCTTGAGTCTGATGTTGTTCTTCACCTGCGGATTACCCTCCTTAATCTTCACATAGCCTCCATAGCGTCCCTGCTTTCTAGATATCTCTAAAAGGGCATCAATTTCCACTTCACTTTCAACGGCAATTTCCTTCTGTCCCATCACCCATACCTCGATATCTTCCATCCCCTTCAAATTCCTCTCACTGGTATTGCAGGAAGAAGCTTCTGCCTTTGCTTTCCCTTGCCCTTCCCCTTAGACGATGATGATGAGGAATCTCGAAGTGAAGCTAATTTTTGCTTTAGCTCAGCATACCTCTTCAGTTTTCTAGCACTAGCCCTCTTAGCCTTTCCTGCACGAACCATAGCAGAGCAATGTGACAGAGAATAGGAAGGCAGAGAGAGAATATGTTTGATTTGATTGATTGATTGAATGATGAGTGATCTGAAATTGAAATGGGGGGGCTTTTATAAGCTATAGTTAGAGGAATTGGCGGGAGTTCCCAAAATAGTTTGGACTGATTAAAAAGTGGGCGGGACTTTTAAAAAATTTCAAATTCCAAGGTCATACTCTTTAAGTTTGGTTTTCAAGTTACTTTTACATCACCCATTTCCTTCTGCTCCACTAACTAAAACCAATTTGCCTAATGAAACAGAGTTAACGTACAAGCTATAGGATGTAGACGTCGATTTGAATAGTATAATATGTTCAAAATGGGAGTGATGTGACCAAGGAACGTGCCTAACATATATATCTGTTTTTTCAATTGCCATGATGTAAAGAAAACGATGGTTTTCAAAATTTTGACAAATGAAATATTTAAAAATATCGGTGGAGCAGAATGGTTTGAATTACAGGAGACTGCAACTAGTTTGGGATTGAGGTGTAATTGATTAGTGTTTGTCATTTGATCCAATAACATTCCGTTAGATAGGAATAGAATTGATAAATACTGATAACTCACAGATAGAGTATTAGAATGGAAAGATCCATTAAATATTGATTCTAAGCCATCTCTGACGATTAATCGTCAGCTCAAATAATTGGGAAGTGAGAAGCCCTTTGACATCTCTTCATCTGCAAATAATTCTCGATGTTAAAACACAAAGTTTGGAGGCTAATCTTTGAATAGGAAAAAGAGTGGATCTGCCGGGTCCCCGATGAATTGGCTTATTCGAAAAAAGCCTTGTTGTTTGGAAGATCTATCTCGTGTCTGATACTGATTGGTTGGTTCTACTTTGCAACAAATCCGAATCATTCTCTTGGTTTTTTTGTGGGCTTCATATGCTTGTGTTGCTGGATTTTTTTATAAACTTGAAAAAAACAGAATCTTCGTGTAATTAATGCAAAATTTAAATTTAAAAGCATGTGTAATTCAACCTAGCTAGATCCTGAACTTGTTTGTTATCTATTTCAGAAAGTGAATTAATCCACAAGTGCAGCTTTTAAATCTGATGTCTTGAGTTATTTACCTGTTTGTGTATATCGAATAGGATGGACCGTTAAGAAAGGAAGCTTCCACATTGCCCTCAATGAGGATGCCTGAATCTACGAGACCTAAAAGAGACGTTCCTCAGGTTCCCATTTTGAAGAGCCAACTTGAACGGTGGAAGGCTACTGGCGTCATTGCTCTATCAGAACGCAATCTGAAGGTAAGATGAGATGTAACTGGCTTTGCTTTGTCCAACGACTTTGAACCTATTCTTGCCATGACCGATCTTTATTGTGATGGGACAAGAGATACAATGGTTGAACTGGATGTCACTTTGATTCTATCGTACATATTGGAGTCAACCAAAAATTAGTAGTATTATTTTCTCTAGTTTTTTCCCGTTTCTCCTTTCAATTCATTTCATCTAAATTATATCTAATATATATTTCTGGCTTGACTAGGTATATAGCCGGGCTATGCCCTTTCCTTTCGTAATCGTAATGCAAAACTGATCACTGGAATCGATATCCCTAGTATCTTTAGAAAGCTCTTAGGTGTGAGTCCACCAGTACTACAGTCTAACCTTCTATGAAACAAAAAACAAAATTCTACTTCCCTCCACTATGACTAAAAGTGCAAAAACAGATGGAGTAATATGTCATGTAGATTTCATATATTTGCTTAGAATCAAGCAAAATGACTCTATGGCGTATTTTGTCCCAATTAAATTTTTTGGCTGATAGATGGATTGAATATAGTTCATTTACTATTCTTTTTCTTCTTGAAGATATTATTCTCATTACTCACTGGAACTTGATAGGCCCTGCCTGGCGAAGTGTTGGCTTGCGGACCTTCTGCAAGAGTTCTTGATCTCAGCCACAACTTGATACAACATATTCCAGTCGGGATTAATAGCTTGAGTTCTCTTCAGGTATGTTGAGCTGCCTACTTTACATTTCTTTGAAATTGCTAATAATTTACTACTTTGTGCTAGAAATTTATTTTGGTATTCTTTATCCTTCCCAGAAATTGATCCTCAACGGAAATGAAATTATGGATAATTCCTTAAGCTGGGAAGGGCTAGCTTCTTTAAAAAGTCTTATGGTTCTTTCTTTGAACCAAAACAAGTAAGTCCCACCTGTTCCTCACAAAGTTCCCTCCATTGAATGAATAACAATGAAAACTGCTTCCCCTTTGGATGAGACGACATAAAAGATAACTTTGACATCTACTTTTTGTTTTATTAACTTTTAATATCCTTGCTATACAATCAGTACTGACTTCCAATTCTCTTCTCACTTGATTATAAAGGGCTACTTACTTGCTACATCTTTCTCTAACCCTCTTATCAGCAGTATGTACTTATCTTAGCCCGCCCGTTGCTTGATACGTGAAACCTTTCAACTCGCTGTTGTAAAAGTAGTGATAGTTTGCTTGTCAATCTCTAAAAGAAGGGGGATGTGAAAATTATAAAATATCTACTTTAACATTTAAAAAAAGAATAAAAATATAAATCTCTTTGATCATTATTAAAAAAGTAATTTTCCTTCCGTGTATAGTTCAAAACTAAAAAAGAAAAATTTGTTCACGTTTTGCTGTCGAATATACTTTTTTTCTTTGGATTTTTATGAGTATTTATTGATGGCAAGTTACTTTTGGAGAACTTATGAAAACATATCTCGAGATTGTCAACGATCATGATCAGTCAAATATTTAAGTAAGTTTGCTTTTACATATTAATTTATACTAAGTTTATTTGATATGTGTCATATGTCATGCAATGATTGGCTGTTTTCTATTTCAATGATAAATTGTTTTCAAAAAAAAAAAATTATGGAGCTTTTTAATTGGGACTTAAGGTGTTTGTTTCAAGTGCCGAATCTGGTCATCAGACATCCCCTTAGGTATAGTAAAAGAAACATTCTACTGTGTTCTTGGTCAAATATACATTCTAATGTGTAATATTCATCATGTTTACTTACTAGCAGATCGGGATCAAATGTATTGGAATGGAAGAGATGTTCTTAGTGGTAAACATTTGAAGGTTTGCACAGATAACTGAAGGCAGTTAGACTATGGATATGAGTCCAAATACTGCTTTTTGGCAGAATTATGTCAAGGCAAAATAAAATCATAAAACTGCATTACTCCCTCCGGTTCACAATAAGTGTCCAGTTTCCTTTTAGCACGCCCATTAAGAAACTACTAAATCCTATGCAAAAAAAACTAGTATGACTAAACTACCCTTATTAAAGTATTGGTCACATAATTATAGTGAGGAGTGAGAAAAGTTTTTTAGGGATATGCACATAAGGGTAAAAGAGTAAAAACAAATTGCATTTTTTCTTGATAACATAACTGGACACTTATTTTGAACCAAAATGAAAAAGGAAACCGGACACGTATTATGAACCGGAGGGAGTATTTATTGACTTGGACTCAAATGTGGATGAGAATTTGAATAAAGCTGTCAATCGTTGATACACAAAAGTCATGGTATTGATTTTGTTTGGTCGGTGATATTCAGATGCTGTTTCATGTTACATTTCTGTTTTCAGATACGGCATACTATGTTTACCAGTCTCAACCATTTGACATGTGCATTATTTTCCGTTTAAAGACCTCTTGTATCATTATGTCAACTAGTCTTTTCTTTTTGGAATGATTTATGCAGCATTGCAACACTGCCTCCTGAGATTGGGGCTTTGACCAGTTTGAGACAGCTTTATGTTGCACATAACAAGTTAACATGTGTCCCATCTGAAATAGGTCTGTTGACTGGCCTTGAGGTTTTGAAACTTAACAACAACAGGTAATATGAAGTGCTTGAAATTTTGATTTTTCATAAGTTTACTTATCATAATTTCTAGTGTTGAGCTTTTTTTCTCAACCTTTTCCTGTGGACATGGATGTTTAGAGAATCAGTTTATCTTTTTGTAATCTTATATTTTTGTTAACAATGATAAGAGCCAACATTCTAGATTTGTAAGCTTAAACTTCCAATTGCAGGATACACACTATTCCGGAAAGTATAGGGGGTTGTGCTTCTCTGATTGAGGTAAAAAAAAGGGGGGGGGGAGGGGGTTTCCCTCTACTCATTTGTCTACTTTTCTTGCATTAATTGGAATCATGAAATTCAAAATATCGGCTAAAACAAGATCCAGCATTTAATGGTTTATATGATGTTACCTTTATGTACATATAACCTGATTCATCATGGTGTAGGTTGATTTTTCATCTAATCTTTTGGTGGAGTTGCCAGAAACAATTGACAAACTAAAGGACTTAAAGGTCTGTCTGCATCTATTTGTTTTTGCATTTTTCTTTGTCTTGTCATGCAATATTTTCTTTCGAGGTGTGTTTTGAAGACAGCACTTCAGTTTATAGTTACTTTGGTGCAGTTTAGAAAATAACTTGCTAACGGCTGACAAATTAGCTACTAGCTAGATGTGCTCAAGTACTGGTTGATAGAGTAACCACAAAGTATCGGTGAATAATGCAACATACGAGGAGCTATCTAAAATAGATTTTGACATGCATTGACATGTATATACTAGAAGATTCAACTATGACATTTTAAACCAAACTGAGTGATCTACTGCCATAATCTGCTGTTTTTATTAGTAATGCACTGTTTTCTTCACTAAGAGCACAACACGTGATGTGTGGGTTAGGCGCAAGTCACAAGTTTGAACCCTTCCACATACAAAAGTCTATTTAAGTGGAGAAGGGAGAGACAGACTCACTATCCACCGGTTTCAAACCGTGTCTTTTTGGCAAGACGTGTCGTGCACAAGTTTCTCCTATTTGTTAACAATTTCTCTAACATCTTTCATGTCTTTTACCTGCACAGTGTGCTTCTGCCGAATTATTTGCGTGGTTCATGTTCTGATTACTGTGCAGGCACTTTATCTTAAAAACAACGGGCTCAAATCGCTCCCGAGCAGCATATTCAAACTGTGCACAGAACTCTCAATACTGGATCTCCATGGCACTGAAATAACCATGGATGTTCTTCGCCAGGTATTCAATTTTTTACTACATCATGTTGTGACCTATTTCGGTTTGCTTCTCACAATTTCCAAACCTCACAGCTTGAAGGATGGGAGAATTTTGATGAGAGAAGACGCTCGAAGCATCAGAAGCAATTGGAGTTCAGAGTGATCAGCTCAGCCAAATTTGATGAAGGAGCTGATAAAAGCTGATAGGCCAGACAAATTGCTCGGTTTATATAGACCCTGACATGCATTTGCATAGTTATTCCTGGCAACCATACAATAGAATCATTTAGCATCTATTGAGATACTAAAAGGAATTTCGATGCTTTATGATTAAGACTCTTGAGAAAGAGCGAAAGCTTCGGGAGTAAAGTTTGTCGAATAGTAGAAAAGAAGAGACGAGTGATTTAAAGTACACCTTGAGTCTCTGCAAAGAACATTGGAGACTAGTGAATGAGATGAATTCCAGTTCAATATACCAAAAGTTTGCAATTCTATCGTGTGATACAGTAAAAATGTTTGGCACAGTTCCAAGAAAACAATGATGAAATTGTGGCCTTTTAGTTTTATGTTAAATTTCTGAAGAGATTTTTATTTTTACACGTAAAATAAATTAAGCACAAGAGAACTTAAATTTAAACGCAAGAGTTTTTTGTCAAATCTCCAAAAGTAAACCATGCCCATCTATAACCAGCTAAGTTCACATCAATCTAAGGGCCAGTCCAAATTTATGTACCAATTCCAATGGAGAAAGAAAAATATCATTCGCTCTCTCCAAATTTATGTAGTTTTCGTTTTTAACCTGTTCAAACCTTGTCATATTTAGAAGTAAAAAAAACTAACGCTTAAATTTCTCTTTTATTCTTAATGAGATGATTTACACAAATTTCAAATGGTTATTTTAGACCACTAGTTCTAAAGATTTTCTTTTCTTAAACTCCATACCTAATCAAATAGTGCCATAAATTGGAACAGATGGAATAGTTAGTTTCTTTTCCATCTGCCTAAACTTCAACGGGCAGATATACCCAACACTAGTTCTAATGAGATATAGCAGCTACACAAACTAGCCGGAATGCCACTGCTAAGAAAAAACCAACTTTTAATTTATAGCACACAAGTCAGAGAACTAATTTCTCTAACCGAAAATAAGTCAAACTATGCTTATATATTATTATATAAAATCAAAAAACACCGAAAAATGTTTAATCCTGGCTGCCACACGTATAAAATATCATGTAAGATGTAGACACGTCAACAATCAATTGTTTAAACCGGAGTCAAAGACAGCCCGCACAATAACTGAACTAACATAACGCATACTATATGCAACAGGAAAGTAGGTTCAAAATATTCGGTACCATCAATTAATATATGAGGATCAGAGTTGCTATGGAAAGAAATATCTCCGTGCATCTTACATTATTACGGGACAGGAGTACAGTGCATACAACTTGTATGATCCTAAACTTTGAACAAATAGGGGAATCGATAACCAAGAAAATTTAACGGAAATATACTGAGACCAGAGGAATATCAACGTCGTTATCTTCATCATCTTCACAGGCAACAACAACATCCAAGTGACGGCGATTTGGTGGTAGCTCCACCTTGGCCACGTCCCTCGCCAAATCTACTACCTTCTTGTCCATTCGTTCCTTGTGCCGGGGGAACATGCTGTTAAAGAGCAGGCAGCTTCCACATGAAATGCTGTAAGCATTCAGTCCCTTGTCTGCAAGCCATTGGATTAGTTCTCTCAATGTAGGATTGTCCTTGATGACCCACCTATCCCAAACAGTCCAGCTCATATCTTGATGTTTGACAACCTTGGGCGGTACCGGCTCAGCCATTGAAAAAAGAGGTAGAGCAAGGTTGGCAAATGTGTTCCGGTAGTCCTCCAGTTTGTGGCCGCCATCTAGAACCTTATACAGCTCAAGGCAAACCAAACCCGTCGCCATCGCAGTAGTAGTCGCGATTGCAGGAATGATCCTCCCTGCGATAAACTTAGCTTTCAGCTTGTCAACTTCAGGGATACCGTAGTTTCTCGCCCTCATGTTAGCAAGTGCAGCTATAAGATCCATATGATAATTAGTGTCATCGTCCTGCTCAACATCAACAAAAACATCAGTAGCCGAAGTAATCTAGCTGAAACTCATGCAATTTATAAGCTACACTATTAGGAGGAATTTCATGCAAAAAGAATACACAGTATTCAAGTTGGAACATAACGAAATTGAGACCTTCTCAAATTGAATAGGTTTCATCCTGAAGCCTGGTGTTAGATTCTTCCTACAGTGCTCCAACTTTGATATAAGTTCATCGATGACAGCAGCATCATCTGTAGAATCTGTAGAAAGACTAGTCGCCTTCTCATCAGTCACAATTTTTGCATCTTTTTTCGGTTGAAAATCTGGGACCATAACCTTGTCCACTGCTTCACTCAGTTTCTTTGGGTGCTTAGCCCAATCGGGAATAGGTATACCAAATGTCTCAGCACGTAAAATGGATGCCGCCATGATAAAATGGAGATGACTAGGGTCGGTAGAAGAGAACTGCAAGGGATGAGGGAAGCGCTTAGGGGCAGACCAAAAGGGGGCTCCAGAACTGGTCATAGCATCCTCAGGGAAAGTGAAAATCAGTTGTTTTACTCTGTTTGCAAAATAATCTTCAAACCTGGAAAAAGAACAAAGGTCAGAAACTGCAGAGATAGAGGCACCACTATGATAGTTAAACACAAAAAGGACGAAAGCAAATTGGTATCACGAATTACTTGAGGCGTGCCCATGCAATGCAATCTTCAAAGGTTTCACAGCTTTCTCGATCAAGGCACTCCAGAACACGCTCCAAATTGTCTCTGGCTTGAGCATCACCAGCATTTGTTTGTGCAGATGCATATTCACTTGGATTAGAAAGATAAGCATTAACTTCGGCTGGTATTTTCTCAAGCAGACCTTCAAATTCGGACCGTGCCCATGTCAAACAATGATCAATATTATGTGGGAAGGAGTGCAAAGTGCACATTGGTGCTTGTTTCTCTGGAGGATCTCTTGATGCACCATAATTCTCAGTCAGATGGGGAATCACCATCTGAGTGTTACATTTGGCACCAAGGGTTCCTGATTCAAGCAGTGGCTTCTGAAAGTACAAGCATCTCTGATCGACATAAAGTCTTGCATTGATATTGTCAAGTGCATTTATAACCACACTAAGATTCTCCCAGAAAGTGTCATCAAACACATTTTCAGTTTCAGGACCCACACGGTTCTGCAAAGCTTCAACTTGAAGTTGGGAATTTATCGATGCTGCAGCTGTAGCAGCAACAGTGGATTTTGCCTGGCCAATGTTCCAATCACGGAAGAGAAATTGTCTACTAAGGTTACTCTTCTCAATCACATCATCATCCGTGACTGTCAGTTTCCCTTGTTTGTTGCATGAAACTCCCATTAAAGCCAAGTTCTTCAGGAACTCACAGCCCAGGGCACCTGATCCCACCAAGAACACCTTCGCATCTTCTAGTTTCTTCTGGAATTTATGCCCAAAAACTGAGATTTGGGCATCATAACGTGTATTTAATGGCTTGAGATCACTAGGATCCAGTGGCTCAGTTGGAAGTGATTCCACGGAGTCGAAGTAGAAGAACTGTTAACAAATTAAAGAGAGAAAAAAAAGAGAATTAGTGAATGTGGTGCATGGGGAGAAGGGAAGGATTAAAAAGAACCTCCAAAAAATCCAGGAACTAAGATAACAATGCAATAGACAGAATAACAGCAATTGTAACCTGAAAAAGCGGATGAAACTTCCCAGAGCAAGCCTTAACAACCTCCTGCCCAACAATACCCCCAAACATTGCAGCCATGGGATTAAGTTCAGCACCTGCACCAGAAGAAAATTGCTGTAAAAGTTTAGGGTTTATATCTTCCAATTTCCCCTCTCCCATGCTTTCATTTAAATCAGTCGCAATAGATATCAGCCTCTGAGCATCATCTTCTGAACCAGCAAGAGGAAACCGTGCCAATTCAGATCTGAACTTGTCTAATGCTTGGAATGCCAAATGCAGCAGAGGCGGTCGGTCAAACTTCGAGAAATCACTAAGAAGAAAATCGCCAGGATCCCTGATAGCCTCTCTCAATGTCTTAAACTTCAAAAGTTTGGGCTGCTTCACCTGAGTGACAATACCACCTCTCTCGTAGGGACTGAAGTTTGTTGTGTCCTCGTCAAGGGTAAAGGAATAAGGTCTTGCACTTCTAATTTTTCTTGGCTTGCCATCATTAAGTTCTGTCATGCCCCGTACTTCTGAGAACACAACTAGGTCCCCGTCCTGAAACTCAAGCCTTTCATCATCCACACACGAAACAAGGGCAGGGTTATCATTACTAACTGATGCAATGATGCCCGTATGAGGTTCTTCACCATCTACATCAAAAACTGTGAATTCAGGGCCAAAATCACAGAAGACATAACCAAATAGACCTCTCACTTCAGTTCTGATAAATGCTATAGGGGGTTGATGATTGTGGCAGTAATCACTGAACTCCAGTGCATCCTCTAAGCTGGTGTTAGTAAATACCACAGCCTGCATTGAAATAATATAGGGAGTGGCGGCAGGAAATTCTGATGTCAGTCATAGTAGAACTTTTACCAGCTCAACATCCAAATGTAAAGCAAAAGGAGATAAAAGATTTAGCAAATTGACATCCCTTAACAGGAACAAACTGCAAGAATCTGGCATGATTTAAGGCAGCAAGTGCACATTACATTCCCAAAAGTCCCAAGACGCGTAATGCATGCCAAATTAAACAAATCATATGCACTAGTAGCATTAGTGGTTAATTAGACTGTATGAAGATGGTAGAATTCACAGAGGTCATTCTTCTCGGATGGACGTAAACAGAAAGTAGGTCAATGAGAATCAGGTGGAGTATTAGTTGATAAAGGTAATTGTACATATCAACACATAGGTCTACCTTCTTATCTTCTAGCATCCACCTTTGTTTGTGTGTGTGTGCATGGGATTTTTTTTTTGTGGGGGGGGGGACAGCCACCTTTGTGGTTGGTAAATTAAAGTAGATACTTCCACGGCCAAATACATACACAAACCCTTAAACTTGTCAAGATATGCCATTTTAACACCTTATCTCAGGATGTGACCAAACTGAACACCTAATGTTACTTCAAACTGTGTCTATTAAACATACACTGCTGACATGGCAGTGTGGGTGATCTACACCGCTGTTAAGAAGCGTGAAATGACTTCAAATTGTGTTAAAATGGGCCCAATGAAACGTGTCAGCACAAGAAACAATATACAGCTATTTTCTTTTTAATTACTTTCTTCTCCATCTTCTTCTCTCTTACTGGAAAATCCTCAAAGACAAAGCTCGCCTTCTTCGCTAAAACAAGAAGCTGCAGAACAACATCGCCTAAAATTTCATGGTACTACCAGGCATCCGCTGCTCACTCATGCTCTTACAGTGATTTTCCAGAATCTCTAGCCAAAACTATCACTTCTAAATCAGAATCCATGTCGACCCAGTCAAATTCCGCTGAACACCAACAAAATGCAAAAACAACTACACCACTCTCCACCGGTCAATACAAGCCCCGACTTCTAAAAAGAAAAGAATTTCCAACACTGATTACCTTCAAGCTTCAACTGGACATATCCATTTTTCTTCAACCATGAACGCCTAACACCTAAGATCGCTTGCAGATTTGAGCCTTGAACCTTTGTTGATATAATCTGTAGCAGACCAATTCGCTTTGTTCCAATTTTCAGCTTTGGGCTGCTTGAAATGGGAAGAAGGTGCTGAATTTTTTAAAACACATCTGCGGTGGTGCCACTGCCATGGAGTAAAAGAACCAAAAAATGGAGGAAAGAGCCAGCAGACGAAGGAAGGGAGGAGCAAGAAACATTGGTATGCAAAAAGTGTAATTTTAAGCCACGTGTTTTTGTTTTATTGGTTACTCTCCCAGGGCTCCCCATGTAAATTGCACGCATCTAATTTTTTTTTGGCCAGCTGCTATGAAAGGGTTTAATAGACACAGGAATTGTGACATCAAGTGTTCAATAGATCACACCCTGACATAAGATGTCTAAATGGAATATCTTGACAAGTTTAAGCGTCCGTCTGTATATCTGGCCTACTGTTAATTTGAACCATGAGCTTCCAAAAAGTCTATATCACATATTTTAGATACAGATCTACATAACAAGCTAGTGCATCAGTAATAACAAATAGTTTTCCATGAACAACCAAACTCCTCATGAAAAAAGCTAAAAACCAAAGCAGGCACCTCACCTGGAAATCAGAAAGCTTTTCCTTAGTCAATTTTGTAGTCAAAGTTGAGACAGCTACAGCATTGTTGAGCTCCTGTAGCTTTTGAACAGAAGCAAGTGCTCTGTTCTTACCAACATCACTCTCCGAGAAAATAAAATTGCTTGACAGATCCCACAACTGCACTGCTCCTTCATCATGCAGAGTCACAGACTTTACACCAGCAAGTATAAGATTCTTTGCTGCAATCATGTGGAAATACAGAATCACACAAAGGCAAAGAGACACTATAATACCAAATATACCTATTGACATGACTCCACCAAAAAAAAGTCCAGAATTTGATCATATATAACCTACACTTATTGCTATTGCGACAGATGTTAATAATTACAGGTATATCCAACTTATGCAACATCCTTTTTTTTTTTTTTTGCATTACATATACTTTTTAATGCTTCTTCTTCATTTGTGCTTATCACCACTAAAACGTGTTCTTCAATTGGGCTTTACGCTTACAGCTCAGAACTTATGAAACACCTGATATACACATCCAAGACTAAGCTCCATGTTAGTAGAGAAGTCAACAAAACAGAACTTCCTGATTCAGAACTCAAAATCTAAGTCTACATTCCAAGATGATAAGAAAACAACAAATGAACACAGGATTAAAAAAAAATGGCAGCCCGGTGCACAAAGCATCCCGTGTTCATGATCCGCAGAAGGGTCGCACCCTAATGAGTGTGATGTAGGCAGTCTACCCTAATGCAACCATTAATGGCTGATCCCGCGGCTCGAACCTGTGACCTATAGGTCACACGGAGACAACTTTACTGTTGCTCCAAGACTCCCTTTCGGACACAGGATTTTTAAAAAAAAGTAACATAATTATGGAATCAACAACCTATAGAACACATGATAAATTCAGAAACCTTAAAAAATCGACAAAAAATCATTAAGGAACAATAGTCCATACCTGTTTCAGCACCAAGCCCTTGGACCCCGGAGACAAGAACATTAGAAGCAAAAAGCCGACGCATAGTTTCACGGCCATACACAGCAAGCTGTCGGCTGTGGAGATCCTCATCAATATCATGCGGATTTCCATCATCAAATGCCATTTCTGTTACCGACTGTTCACCGGCACTACTGCTGCTAGCGTTACCCTTAAAATTATTGCCTACAATCTTGTTAGTACTGCAACCGCTGGTATTCTCTTTGGCACCGGAAGAGATCACGCAACTAATTCTATGCTTTTTGAGAACTCTCTTTGGATCACAGCTGCTACTGTTACCGTCACCGTCAACTACCACGCCTTCTGCAGATCTCTTTCTAGGAAGCATATAGTGCAATAAACTGCTAAAAACTCGGCGAAAACCCATAAAGACAACCAAGATCAGAAAACAATTCAATAAATCAAGATCAGGAGACGTAACGTGCAAAAACTCAACGACGATGATAGGAATTATCAGATCAACAAAGATACCTAACCCTAACGCAGTAAATAGTTTCATTTGTAATTTATTCCAAACATAGTACAACAAGCAAAGAAGCTTATATCCCAACAAGAAAAGGCATACCATATCTTTTCATCTTTTATATCCTAACAGCAATAAAGGGAAACGGTGTCATCTGCAATTGATTCCAAATACAGTACATGAAGCAAAGAAGCTTGCACCACAGAGCAAAAGCATAATTTGTATTTGTTCTCTCAATCACAAAGATAAATTAGTATATAAAATAGAACCTCAATGGATTGTGACAGCAAGAAAGATAAAATAGTGTCATTTGCAATTTGATTCCAAACACAGTATGTCAAGCAAATAAGCTCGCACCACGGAATACAAGCATGATTTGTACTTTTTAGCTAAATCTCAGTGGATCCTAATAGAGCGTCAAAAATATATATATTTTTTTTTTTTCGAAAAGGTCATTTGCAATTGATTGAAAACACAATGTATCAAGCAAATAAACTTGCAGTGCAAAGACAAAGGCGTAAACCGTTTCCTATTCTCACTTTTAACACAAATGAAGAGCTTAATCTCAGTAGATCTTCACAGCAACAAAGATAGATAGTATCATTTTTTATCGGTTCTGCTTTGTAGGTTTCGACAATGATATCATTTGCAATTGATTCCAAACACAGTATAAAGAAGCTTCCACCGCAAAGAAGGAAGCATTATTTGTTTTCTATTTTTCTTTGTTTATACTACCAACACAAATAACAAATAGCTGACATAATATAGTATAATTCGCAATTGATTCCAAAAATACAGTAATATAAAGCAAAGAAGCTCCCACCGCAAGCACAAAAGCTCGATCCGTTTTCTATATTTTTTTTAACTACGAACAGCAAACAGTCTCGAATCGTGAAAGTAAATTTAATTAAAAAATATGATTAGATAGAGAAATTACCGATCGCAGCAGTTGAGAAGAAATGAATGGAATATGTGCGGAGATCAGTGTGGTGATTACTTGGAGAAGAATTTTCATTCGTGTGGAGAAAGAAGAAGCTTCGAGAGGAAGGGGTTGAGGGGTATTTATAGATGTACAGGTGCCTAAGCGTAACTATGGCGAAATGGGTAGCGTTTCCATTACGTGCATCGAGAAAGGAAAGAGAAAAGGTTGACTGGTGTTTTCGTTCTAGAAAGTACCAATTTGGAGAAAATGGTGACTATCCTAGGCACCACGCATTCACAAGTTTATCAAATCTGAAGTTATTTTAATTTCAGAATATATAATTGTCAAGAGCATGTACTATCATTTTATATATGACGCTATTTAATTCAAAAGGTTTAATAATTTTTTACTTTACTGTATGCATTCTTTAAAATGTGATGGAGTGCTCTCGTAAATTATGTTGTGAACTTGATATGGGATAACAGGCTAGAAGTGTGCAACAAAGTTGATTCACTTCGAAGTATTGGGCCTGGAGCTAAATTGAGAAAAAGCCCAATGACTAAATAATCAAATAGAATGCTAGGATATTATATTAGGGATCCGGGGAAATACAGAGGATAGGAATTATGTTGAAATCAAGACTGTGCTTCTCATCTCCTCTTCTGAATTTGTACCTCATCCCCTTTCTCTAAGTTCTTCTTCTCACCCCATTCTTATCTCTATTCATAGTTACTTAGTTTCTGTTATAGTAGTTTGAGTGTTGCAATTGATATCTCAAGCTTGTAATGTTCTTATTATATAGTGAGAAATTTCGGGTTTGTTACATTGGTGCTTTCATCCAGAGGTCTTCAATGGAGGACCAAATATTTCGAACTATCGATGACTCAATTAAGGGCGTGAAGGATTCGTGGTCGAAGGATATCGCTGAAATTCGTTCATTGTTACATGAGTTGGTTGAAAACCTTACAACGAGTAAGTCTACTCCAGTGGAATTCCGACGATTCAGTGGTGGGGATCCAGAGGTATGGATTCTCAAGCTGAACGCTACTTTGAATTCTATGGCACATCAAAAAACAACAAATTATTGCGCGCATCTATTTACTTAGACGATGAGGTATTAGAGTGGTTTCAATGGCTTTTCCGGAACAAGCAATTGACATATTGGGAACACTTTGCTGCAAAGGTGCGAATTCGTTTTCGTAAAGAGCATCTCGCATTGCTAGAAGGTCAGATGGATACAACCAAGGAATATTCTATAGAAACTGAAGCCCAGGTATTCCACATTATGTCACATGGCTGCTGTTGTTACAAGGTGTTTGGTATAGAGAAAGTCGATGTTAACGTCCTTACTAATGCAATGGGATCTGATTCAAACAATGGAAACTCAGAGGATGTCCAGGTGTTTGATGAAAGCTCTCATATATATGAGGTTAATTCCTCTCTTGTGCAATCTATGCTTGTTTCCGAAGTTCTTATTTCATCAAATGTCGATCCAATTAAAGGATCCTCATCAACACGTGAGGCGAGGTGTTTGATAATTTTTCTCAAGGAGCTGGGCAAACTTTTCAAGAGTTCTCACCTATGGAAGATGACTTTGAGATTATTTGTCCTGTTCTCAGCAAAGACCCGGAGTCAGAGAGTGAAGATTGTGTAAATACCCATCTCATTATCCCTGCCTATAGACTTCCTTTTATCATTGGAAATGGAGAAGGTAGCATAGTTACTGTCACACCTCCTTTTTCACCGGGTAGGGGTAATAAGGGAGTTTTTCCACTTTAAGTGACAT
>ML285540.1:0-96294 GCA_005239495.1 Nicotiana undulata
CTTCGGCTGATAGTCTTGTCCATGTCGGTTATATCTATATACACATATGCATTCATTAGCATCATCATTGAGTTGGGATCGTACGATGGTGAGTTGAGAAGCAATACTGAGTAAGGGAAAGTGAATAATTGAGATAACAAGATAAGGTATTCCAGATAATGAAAAGGAAAGATGATGTTTAAGATCAGTTACATGTTTGTTGATTACCTGTCCTTATACTTGATGTATTTGCTCACATGATTTATTGCTCAGCAAGTACCTTATTTAATTATTTATGTACTGGACCTTAGTGAGTATGCATTCTACCTCTCGTCACTACTCTTTACGAGTTTAGACGGGATACTCACTGGGTACATATTTGTTTATATGTACTCATGCTGCACTTTCTTTCTTTTTCTGCACTTGATTGTGCAGGTCTTGAGGCTGGTCTGTCTGGTCGTCTGCCTGCTGATAGATACTGATCGCGGTGTCACTCNATCCTGACAGCACCTCTGGAGCCTTCTAGTTTCATTTTGCTCAGTCTTTTGTTTCAGACTGCGGCTTGTATCTTTTTTTGTATATATATTTCAGTTGTTGTATCTATGTAGCTGCCCGTTGACACTGTGACGCTAGTCATGGCACA
Organism: Nicotiana undulata; assembly: GCA_005239495.1. Classification (NCBI taxonomy): domain Eukaryota; kingdom Viridiplantae; phylum Streptophyta; class Magnoliopsida; order Solanales; family Solanaceae; genus Nicotiana; species Nicotiana undulata. Next base: position 623 of record ML285540.1, read on the forward strand.
CACTTGTTGTAGTTATGTTGGTAATTTGGGGTTGTATATATTGGGCCTACCTGTGGCTCAGCTTGTTTCTACGGCCTTACCCCATACCATTGATTATATTCCGCCATTTTGTTGTTATAGTTGTACGTTGGCTTGCCTAACCTCGCCGTTAGGTGCCATCACGACCTGAACCGGTCTTGGGTCGTGACAGATTTTCCTGGGCCGAATGGCCATATGCGGTACAGAGTGGTTGAGCACTTGAGAGTGGGAGTACATGGTACATTTTCATGCATTCTATGCATTTGCACTTAGAGATATGCTGAGCTTATCACTTTACATTGTTCATATTTGCATCTACCTTGCTTCTTGAGCTGAACACTTGAATGGAAAGCATGTCTACTTTACTGTACAGTTTAATCTATTATCTGTTGAGGTTTAGTCTGTCACTACCTATCAGTCCATAGTTTGGACTTGTTACTTACTGAGTTGGTGTACTCATGTTACCCTCTGCACCTTGTGTGCAGATCCAGGTATCTCAGGCTACGGTAGCGGCTGTTGATTATTCCGGTTGCGGATTATCATCGGAGATAGCGAGGTAGCTTCTTGGCGATCGTAGTCCCACCTTTCTCCTTCCTTATCTTCCTTTTTATGTATTGTTTTTGGCTATTTCCAGACAATGTTGTCTTGCTAAATTTCAGAACAGTTCTAGCATTGGCTCATGACTTAGTGACACCCGATGTCGGGGTTTGACTTTTCCCCATTATGGTTTTGAGTTTATCTCTTTTATTCAAATTTCAGTTTGAAAAAGGCTTTTATCTAATTTTTAATGTCGAATTCTTTGAGAGTGAGTTGGCTTGCCTAGTTCCACAATAGGCGTCATCACGACCAGGTTGGTTTTAGGTCGTGACAGTGACCATCACCAAGGTGTTCGCCTATTGGGTTAAGTACGTTAACATTTGTTTTATTGATCGGGGTGTATTATAGCTCTCAACTCTAAGTTACCAACTCAATACCTCTCGATCATAGAGTGATTTTGCCCAATTTGACTTTCTCAAGACCAAATGGGTATCATCCTAAATATTTGATATGAGCTCAAGCCGGGTTTTTCCTATCTCTAGTTCAAACCCTTTAATTAGGCTAGTCAAATCCTCAATTAGCCAAATTTCTTAATAGCCAAGTTTTCCTAGACTAGGTCCCTCTTTCTCAAGTAAAGACCAAGTCAAAGGCAAGAATCAATGTTTGCAACCCTTAATTCTAAAATTAAAGCATAAAGAAGGCTAAATAATCAACAATCAATCATAAATACTCATTAGATTAAATACCCATAAGGTTTACACACTAGGGTTGGGTCACAACCCTAGTTAGATTCTAGCTACTCATAGTGGGAATTGAGAAAAATACAGAATAAAACCTAATTAAATTCATGATCAAATATTAAAATGATAAAATATAATGTTTAAACACTAAAATAATTACAAACTTCCTAAATGGAAAAATGTAAAGGTTATAGCAACTCAAATTTTGAAACTTGACCTAAAAATGTAAAACTACCGGGCTTTTTCATTAGTTATGCGGCCACAGAGAGAATTCTACGGGACGCACTTTCTTTTGCGGCCGCAGAAGTACCTCAGTGGACCGCACTTCTTGTGTGGTGCGCCCCTTCTTGCCTTGTGAGTCGGAACACTCTTTTCTGGGTCGGATTTCTTCATAAGAGCCCAAATTTCTAACATTCCCGCAATTTGCATACTTTCATTAGTTTTAGGAACATAAATCAATACTTTCGAACTAAAATAAAAGTAAAAATATACTAGTAAGTGGTAAATATCCACACTTATCAAGAAACAATGGAGGATTCTAGAAATATCCATAAGATAAGAGAATTGAGAGAGACAGAAATAGAGAAATCTTTGAATTGAAAAATAAAAATTGATTAGTGTTACGGATATGTGAAGTATTATATACACAAGTGCAAGAATATTTCTAACTGACTAACTATCCAACTGCCTGCTAAGATAAGTGCTCGTAACTAATTGGATACATCATTTAATTAAAACATGGATAAATACAATACACATAAATACACCTAATTATCTCAACACTCCTCCCCCTCAAGTTGGAGGTGAGGATTGCACAGTCAACTTGCTCATAACTATTGAATGCTTGATCCCTGTCAAGGACTTGGTCATAATGTTAGCAAGCTGCGCATGGGTAGTGACATGGTTCAAGGAAATCAGATCCTCTTGAAGCTTATTCCTCATAAAGTGACAATCAACTTCAATGTGTTTGGTTCTTTCATGTAAGATAGAATTTTTGGCAATATGTAGAGCTAAAAGGACATTATAACTGGTTTATAAAATGGAACATTCAACTCCTTAAATAATCTTCACAGCCAAGTCAATTCACCAATAACGTTTTTGAGAGACCTACAATTTGCTTCTGCTGAAAATAAGGAGACAATCTCTTGCTTCTTAGACTTCCAGCTTATGGGACTATCTGCCAAAAATTATCACTAATTAATCTTCCAGAGTCTGGACAAGATACCCAATTTGAGTCACAACAGGGATTTGGTGTATAACCAGGTCATTATATGAAAATACCTAATGTGAGATCATTCTTCAAGTACCATAATATGTGGAAAGCTGTTTTAAATGAGGTTCTCTAGTGGTCTTGCATGGACTGGCTTAAGTGTTTGAAAATTGTAAGCTATGTCTAGCTAGGAAATTTAACATTCCAATTAAGTCATGTAGTAGGATAGGTCCTTCATCATTGTTCCCTCCTTATCCTTCAGTTTCTCATTTGGATCCAAAAGAGAAGATATACCACTTGTCATGACCTAAATATTCCACCTTAGGCTACAGAGTCATATGCTCTAGTGACATACACTAGAATTTCTAAATACAATATTGTTCTTAAATGAAAATAAACAGCAGTAAATATAATATCCGAAGGTGACTCCGAGGCATGCGAACGTCAAGCAAGTATACCTTGAAGTCTCTAGCCGCTCAGAAATAACTCTCAAGAACCAACACGATCAGAAGAACCTGGATCTGCACAAAACTGTGCATAAGCATAGCATGAGTACACCGCATCGGTACGCAGTAAGTATCGAGACTAACCTGAGTGGAGTAGTGACGAGGTAAGTCGAGACACTCACTAGACATAAAACATGTGCAAGATATTAACATAAAGCTAGCAATGGAAAAAATGTCAATGTAAGGCTAACAACGTAAATATTATTAGTATAAAACATACAAAGGAATAATAGAAACACAATTAGAAGCAAGAAGTAAACAGATAATAAAGCAGCAACATAATCAGAATACATATAAAATATGAATGATCTCAAATTAGGAAAATAGATGACAATTCAAGTAATCAAATTGTTCCAACACATGACTTACATTAAGAATTACCTCCAGGCACCACACCTTGTTACCATAAATCATAAGCCACAATTTCGAATTCTACACGCATGGCACCTCGTGCCTACATTATCAATCACCTTCGCATGACAAAGTCTATGTGCTACCATGTACATTGTATCCGTATCAAATGCCAAATAAAATTTTCGAGAGATCTATTCAAATACAAAAGGCATAATAACCATCTTGAATAAAGTAAGACGTCAAATGAGATATTTTATTTTAGAAAACAAATAAAGTATAATTTATACAAAATAGAGTATCAACTAAGTTTAGTTTAGAAATCAATAAGGTAAAGTAAAATAGAATTTTTAAATTAAGAAAAATGTCAGATAATTTAAAGAATTAAAAATAGAATTTGGCAAAATAAGGCGTGATAACATATTCAAGTAAAGTAAATTAACAAATAGAGTAATGAGTTTAATTTGAGAACCCAATTAAAGTAAAATGTGATAATCATTTAGAAATAGCAAAGCACCGAGTGAGATTTTAACGACCTGGCCGGTAGTTTTGAGAGTTGTAGCTATGTTGCCCCATTTACTGTTTATTTCGTACTTTATAGCTGTTATGTGACTTGTCAGGGTAGTCAATTTGAGTCTGGAGGGATTTCGGAAGGAATTGAGACACTTAGTCTCATGGTTGAAATTTTAAGTTGAAATGGTTGATTGGATGTTGAATTATGTGTAAACGACTCCAAAATGGGATTTTGATGGTTCTGTTAGCTCCATTGGGTAATTTTGGTCTTAGGAGCGTGTCCGGATTATGATTTGGAGGTCCGTAGTGGAATTAGGCTTGAAATGGCAAAAGCTATATTATTTGGCAAGTTGACTGGGAGTGGACTTTTGATATCGGAGTCAAATCCAATTCCGGGAGTTGGAGTAAGTCCGTAATGTAATTTGTGACTTGTGTACAAAATTTGGGGTCAATCGGACGTGATTTGATGGGTTTTGGCGTCGTTTGTAGAAGTTGGAATTCCTTAGTTTCGGGGGCCTCGGGTTGATTTCGGATGGTTAACGGATCAAAAGTAGAAATTGAGAGAATGCTAAAGCTGGACTCTGCTGGTGTAACCGCACATGCAGAGCTTTGATCATAGGTGCGAGTTCGCAGGTGCGAGTTCGCAGGTGCGAGCTGGGTTGCGTAGATGCGAGTTTCCAGTGAGTGTGAAGGTGGACGCAGGTGTGTGAGAGTTGCCGCACCTACGAGACCGCATATGCGGCAGGGGGGCGCAAAAGAGGAATCGGGCAAGGAGAATGGGTTTCGGAGAAGCGGCTTGGATGCTCGTAGAAGCGAGTCCGCAGATGCGGGTGAGTGGTCGCTTTTGCGATGCTGCAGAAGTGGTTAAGTTTTCACAGAAGCGGAAGTGCTGGAAGAACACTTAATACAAGGGTTCACGATTTTTCTTCATTTCAAAAATTTCTAGCTCGAATTTTGGCGATTCTTGAGAGGGTCTTCGAAGGGATTCTTGAGGTATGTCCCTTGTGCTTATTTCTGATCAATAATATTGCTTCCCCATTGAATTTCCCACCTAATTGGTGTGTATTTAAGGTGTAAATTGGGGGTTTGAGGCTAGGAATATGGAGTGTTTGATTTGGGGATTTGGGTGACGATTTGGTAACGGATTTTGATAAATTTGGTATGGTTGGACTCGTGGTTGAATGAGTTTTCGAGTTTCGTGACTTTTATCAAATTTCGAGATGTGGGCCCGGACCGGCTTTGAGTCAATTTTTTACTTTTGATTAATAGCTTAGCATTTTCTTATGGAGTTGATTCCTTTAGCTCATATTTATTGTATCCTCTGTTTTAAAAGGCAGAATTGGGACTCGCCCCGGGGCGGAGCACTCGTAAAACGCCCCTGGGCTTATGTGTGAGGCTTAGTTTCGTTAGACTTACGCCTCGGCCATCCGGGCTTACGCCTCGGCCATTCGGGCTTACGCCCGGACACGCCCAACGCCCAGCGTACTAGGCTCGCCTTATAGAACTTTATGCAATTATATGTAACTAACCTTGGAAATCCTCAAACTTTCTTAATAAATTGTTAACAATTCAAAATTACTTTTCTCTTAATCATAAATCATTAAGTTGAGAATATTTTATGTCATAATTAAAATAAAAATTATTGCACATTATCCACTAAGACTGCTATGATAGCTAATTTTAAATAAATCTTTCATTTAAAAAGTATTTATTTATTAACTTTTGTTATGTCTTTACTATATAATAATCCATAATTTTTTATATAATTATTTTCTAAATATTTTTTTCTTCACGTTTACGAGATACAATATTTATTAATTTAATAGCTTAGTATTAACTAGTAGCTATTTACAAATAATTAGTTATCATGGTATTGTATGGTGAATTATGTGTCACTTTATTTACTTGTTGAAATTTAAAAATAAATGATGCAAGAAAATCATATTTAAATTGTGGATTATATTTTTATAAAAATTCTCTTTCAAATAGAAAGCATATTAAATAAAAAGCGTATTTTAAGAAAAATATAAAATTATAATATCAAAATTCTTTCGAGATTCATTACTCCTTAAGAGATACAAATAAAATTTTGTATCGAATACATTACTTTTGATGTTTGAGTTGTAACGACGTTGCAACTGATTTGCGTATTATGATATATGTTATACTTTGCGTATTATTCATAGTTGAATTATAATTTATAAATATTTCAAATAGATTATTTTTATAATTTTGTGATTTTATTTATAATTATTTTTTATTTTATACTATCTTACAATTCTTGAAATTAGTAAAATTTAAAGATATGTGGGACTTACGCCCCATGTCTCAAGGCTTACGCCTCGCCTCATCAGAGGTAAAACGCCCCGCCTCACGCCCTCGCCTTTAAAAACACTGATTGTATCGCATTTTTATGGCTAGATTCGAGGCATTCAAAGACAATTTCGTGAGGCAAGGGTGTGTTGGAGTGGATATTTGCTCGGATTGAGATAAGTAACAGTTCTAAATTTGGTTCTGAGGGTACAAAACCCCGTATTTTTTGCCATGTGTTTGGTTTTGAGGTGACGCACATGCTAGGTGACGAGAGTGTGGGGGTGCACCGTAGGAATCGTGACTTGTTCAATTCCATGGAATTGTGTAATTGAATAATCTGCTGTTATCTGTACATTGGCCACATATTAGAGAAATTGAACTGCAAATCATATTAGAAATCATGTTTAGACCATGTGTTGACGCTGCAAGGACCCATAAAGGTCGTGTACATGTTGAATTATGTGCTAAATTGTTGTTTTGTACTCAGTCACAGTTTTACTTACATATTACATCTCAGTCTATATTGTTCATCATTGATGCATTATTTCATTATTGTTTGGGCTGCTTATCATGATTTATGAGAGCCCGAGAGACTGGAGAGGCTGATGAACGAGTGAGGCTGAGGGCCTAATTGTGAGGATATTTATGAGATTGGGTTGCACGCCGCAACATGTTTCATTGATATATGACATGATTGGCTTGTTATAGTTATTGGACTGAAGGAGCCCCTCTGGAGTCTGTACACACCCCCTAATGAGCGGAGGTACCTACTGAGTGCGAGTGACGAGCGCCGAGTGCGGACTGATTGAGATGAATGAGTGACTGTGAGGAAAGAGTGATTGTGAGGTTGGAGTGAATGGGAGGGCTGAGTGATTGTTGCTCTGAAAGGATGCATTGACTTCATTATTGTTGCACTTTAGTTTTCATATATCACTTCTTGAAATTTCTGAGAGATATTATCTACTTTTCAGTTTGAAAGCATTCCTACCTTCATATGCTGAAATTTTTGTAATTGAACTTTACCTATGAAGCTCGTCACTACTTTTAGTTCTTTATTTAATCCTGTTACTTACTAAATTGGTTATTCTCACGCTACACCTTGCACTTCGTGTGCAGATCCAGGTGTTTCTAGACACGGTTGGTGTTGATTCCATCGCGCAGTTGATCTTTAAGAGATTCCAAGGTAGCTGCCCATCGTTTCACATACCTTGTCTCTCCCTTCCTATATTTTCGCTTATTGTATTTAGTCTCAGACTATTATAGACAGTATTTTCTTTTCCAAACTTGTGACGTATAGATGTTCATGTACTCTGTGAGAACCCGATATTTGGGGACTTCCGCGTTGAGTTTTAGATTTCTATTCCTATTTATGAGAATTATTATTATTTCAACTGTTTTAATCCATTTTTTGTTAAAAGTGTGGGAAATATTTCGTAATGTCGTCTTACCTAGTACCACGTCAGACGCCATCACGACATGTTAGGGTTTTGGGTCGTGACAAGTTAGTATTAGATCCTAGGTTACAGAGGTGTCACGAGTCATGAGCACGTTTAGTAGAGTCTTGCGGATCGATACAGAGACGCCTGTAATTTTCTTCGTAAAGTTGTCGAACCCTTAGGAAAAATTCACTTTCTTGTATTCTTGTCGTGCGGATTTGTTGATTCCGGTAACTAAACTTATGTGTTCTATCCTCTCAAAGATGGTGAGGATACATGCTACAGGGCAGGACGACCAGACACCAGTACCACCAGCTAGGGCCACGAGAGGCCGAGTCGCGATAGGGGTAGAGGTGCAGCTCGTACAACAACTAGAGCAGCACCTGTAGATCCATCAGTTGCTCCAGCTTAAGAGCAGGTTCTTGATGTGGTTGAGCCAGTGGGACCAACTGAGGCACCAGCTATGCCCATTGTGATTCCATGCCTTCATGAGGTGTTGGCCCAGATATTAACTATTTACAGTGGCTTTGATCAAGTGGTTTCGGTTCAGGCTGGGGGAGGTACTCATACTCTCGTCAACCGTACTCCAGAGTAGGTGGTGCAGGGACTTCATACGCCGGGGATACTACCAACCCATCCGTTTGTAGTTGCTTAGGTCGAGGTGGGTCCCGTTATGACTGATGATGAGTAGAGGAGACTTTAGAGGTTTGGGAGGCTCCATCCCCCATCATTCAGTGGGGCTGAGTCTGAGGAAGCTTGGGACTTTTTGGACAGGTGCTAGCGACTCTTCGCATGAAAAGTATTTTGGAGAACAATGGGGTCTCGTTCACTGGGGCTGCCTTCAGATGGTGGGAGGCTTATGAGAGGCGCAGGTCGGTCGGTGCAACACCACTTACATGGCATGAGTTTCTCTTCTTGGAGAAGTTCGTGCCACAATCTCGCAAGGAGGAGTTGTGCAGACCGTTTGAGCAGCTTCGTCGGGATGGAATGTTTGTGACCCAGTATGAGATGAGGTTTTCATAGTTGGCTCGTCACGCAGTTTGGTTGGTTGCCACTGATAGGGAGAGTATTAGGCAGTTCATTGATGTCATCACGTATCAGTTGCAGTTGCTTATGACTCGGGAGAGGGTGTCTGGTGCTACTTTTGACGAGGTTGTTGACATTACTTGGTAGATAGATATGGTCTATAGCCAGGATCGTAGAGAGGGGGAGGCCAAAATTCCTCATGGATTGGGTGGTTTTAGTGGTGTTCCTTCTGGGGGTCACTTCTACCACGTCAGGGGTCGTACATATATGCATGCTCAGACGACTCGTCCAGTTTACCGTGGTGCATTATCCAGCCATGGTTCATATAGTTCTCATTAGGGTCAGTCATCTCTCAGTTCCCTTCAGCTTAGAGTTCATCTTGTGCTCCATCGATACAGGGTTCATCTATGGCGAGTCCTTCTAGGAGTTATCCTGGTGCTCGGGGCTCCCTTCAATCCCCACCACTAGCACTAGGGATTTGCTTTGAGTGTAGGGAGTTTGGGAATATCTGGAGGTAGTGTTCTTGTCGCCCGGGAGGTCCAGTGCAATAGAGGAGTCAGGCTGCAACTTTAGCACCAGTTACTTCACCACCCTCCCAGCCAGTTCGGGGTCGGGCTTAGTCAGGTAGGGGTCACGTAAGAGGGGGAGGCCGATCAGGTAAAGGCCATGCCCGATTCTATGTTATTCCTGCCAGGTCAGATGTTGTTGCTTCCGATGCATTGATCACATGTATTATCTCAGTATGCCACGGGGAGGCCTCTGTATTATTTGACCCCGGTTCCACTTATTCCTATTTATCATCGTATTTTGCTCGTTATCTAGATATGCCCCGTGAGTCATTAGTTTCATCTGTTCATGTATCTATGCCAGTGAGCGATACTATTGTTGTGGGCTGTGTATATCGGTCATGTGTAGTGACTATTAGAGTATTGGAGACTAGAGTTGATCTCTTATTGCTTAGTATGGTGCATTTTGACGTAATCTTAGGTATGGATTGGATGTCCCCATGTCATGATGTTCTGGATTGTCATGCTAAGACCGTGATGTTGGCGATGCTGGGTTGCCAAGGATTGGGTGGAGAGGTTCTCTAGACTATGTTCCCAGCAGAGTGATTTCATATTTGAAGGCCCATCAGATGGTTGGGAATGTTTGTTTATCTTATCTGACCTTTGTGAGGGAATTCCGGTGGTACGAGATTTTCAGGATGTATTTCCTGCATACATGTCGAGCATGCCGCCCAACATGGATATTAACTTTGGTATTGACTTGGTGCCGGGCACTTAGCCCATTTCTATTCCTCTGTATCGTATGGCACCAGCTGAGTTGAAGGATTTGAAGGAGCAGCTTCAGGAACTTCTTGATAAGGGGTTTATTAGGCCTAGTATGTTGCCTTGGGAAGCACCGGTTCTGTTTGTGAAGAAGAAAGATGGTACTATGAGGATGTGCGTTGATTACAGGAAGTTGAACAAAGTTACAATCAAGAACAAGTATCCTTTGCCGCACATTTTATGACGTCCAAATCCACTACTAAAAAGTAAATGGACACGATCGCATGCAATATAATTTACCCAAGTATGAGTCGGGGTCGAATCCCACGGAGAACAATATGTAGGCGATTAGGCGTTTACGAGAATTACCACTTATTGTGCAATGCCAAACACTTAGAGTTGTTTTGAGAAAATGTTTAAATCTAATTGCGAAAATGTAAACTAACCTAGAAAGCAAGTAAAATGATTAATGGCTACAAGTATGGATACATAGGAAATTATACTCAAGTAACGATCCAATGTATTTCACGATTTTACGAATATGAGAGAGTTTATGTTAATTAGCCACAGATGACAGTTCTATATTAGCTTCTTCTGAAGACTAACATGACTTCCTAATTGAATTATACCTAAAACAATTAAGAGATTAAGCACACCCGGATATGGCTACAAAGTAGTTCAATCCCATCCCTAGGTAGAATCTATAAATTGAGGGTTAAAGCCCCAAGTTCTTGTTAATTAATCTTTCCCAACCCCAAATAATCTTTCTCAAAATTAATTTGAAGTTAATGGGTGAGTCCTAGGGTTAGCTAACCTCTTTGGAAAGATTAAAGAACAAGAATTCACTTCATAATAAATAAAAATCGTTCAATACATAAGCACAACAATATATTTAATCCACACTTTAAATATGAATATTCCCATAAACAAGATTCAAGTGTTGGAAAAAATACTACACACTTAAATATTCAATACAAAGCAAGAATGATTAAATGAGCATAAATGAGTAAGAAATTCTCAACCAAAAGCTTCAAATCTTCAAGACCCAAGTGTGTGTGCAAGAACCCTAGCTTCTAAACTTGTTCTCTCTAGTCTAAGAGACTGAAAATAAGCCAAAGATATCCCAAAGATGAGCTAGGTCGTGTATTAAATGGCTTGGGGGTCAAAAACGTGAAATTCCATATCTGCCTCGTTTTTCCGCCCAATTGTTCTTCGCGTCCGCGGCTATACCTTCGCGTTCGCGAAGGTTTACTTCCTCCAGCTTCTCGTTCGCGATTACACCTTCGTGTTCCCGATAGTTTGTTGCCTAATGCTCCGCGTTCGCGAAGGGTAATTCACTGGCAGTACTTTTGTTTGCATTTTAGCTCCTTTTTGACTCGTTTTCACATGGTTTCTTCACCATCATTTTTGAATCACTTGATACCTGAAATATGCCAATAAACCTCAATAAATGCCTTAGTTTCTCAGCAACATCATACAAAAGCCTAAGTATCAAGAGGAGATAAGTTGGTGAAATACCAGCTTATCAGCATTGATGATCTATTTGACCAGCTTCAGGGAGCGAGGGTGTTCTCTAAGAATGACTTAATGTCTGGGTATCACCATTTGATGATTCGGGACTCGGATATTCTAAAGACAACATTTAGGACACGTTATGGTCACTATGAGTTCCTCGTGATGTCTTTTTGGCTGACCAATGCCCCAGCAGCATTCATGCATCTGATGAACAATGTATTTCAGTATTATCTTGACTCGTTTGTCATAGTGTTCGTTGATGATATCCTGGTGTACTCTTGTAGCCAGGAGGAGCATGCCCAACATTTAAGGATTATGTTGCAGCGGTTGAGAGAGGAGAAGCTTTATGCTAAGTTATCCAAATATGAGTTTTGTCTTAGTTCAATGGAGTTCTTGGGGCACGTGGTATCGGGGTGAGGGGATTCAGGTGGATCCAAAGAATATAGAGGCGGTTCAGAGTTGGCCCAGACCGCCCTCAGCTTCAGAGATTCGGAGCTTTCTCTACTTGGCTGGTTATTATTGTTGCTTCGTGGAGGGTTTCTCGTCTATTGCATCGCCTTTGACCAAATTGACCCAGAAGGGTGCTATTTTCAGGTGGTCAGATGAGTGTGAGGAGAGCTTTCTGAAACTCAAGACTTCCTTGACCACAACTCTAGTTATAGTTTTGCCTTCAGATTCAGGCTCTTATATAGTGTATCGCGATGCTTCTCGGATCTGTATTGGATGTGTTTTGATGCATGGGGGAGAGTGATTGTGTATGCTTCACGTCAATTGAATCCCCATGAAAAGAACTACCTTGTCCATGATTTGGAGTTAGCTGCCATCATTCATGCATTGAAGATTCGGAGGCATTATCTATACGGTATGTCTTGTGAGGTATTTACGGATCATCAGAGCCTCTAACACTTATTCAAACAGAAGGATCTAAATTTGAGGCAACGAATATGGTTGGAGATACTAAAGGACTATGATATCACTATTTTATATCATCTAGGGAAGGCCAATGTGGTGACCGATGCCTTTAGTAGAAAGGCGGTGAGTATGGGTAGCCTTGCATTCATTCCTGTTGGTGAGAGACCTCTTGTAGTTGATGTTCAGGCCTTGGCCAACCCGTTCATGAGATTAGATGTCTCGGAGCCCAGTCGAGTTCTAGCTTGTATGGTTTCTCGGTCTTCCTTATATGATCGCATCAGAGACCACCAGTATGATGATCTTCATTTGCTTGTGCTTAAGGACACAGTTCAGCACGGTGATGCCACAGATGTTACTATTGGGGCTGATGGGGTATTGAGGATGCAATGTCGGATTTGTGTTCCTAATGTGGATGGGATACATGATTTGATTCTTGAGGAGGCCCACAGTTCGCGGTATTCCATTCATCCGGGTGCCGCGAAGATGTATTAAGACTTGAGGCAGAATTATTGGTGGATAATAATGAAGAAGGATATAGTGGGGTTTGTATCTTGGTGCCTCGCTTGTTAGCAGGTAAACTATGAGCATCAGAGACCGGGTGGATTTATTCATAGGATAGAGATTCTAGAGTGGAAATAGGAGAGGATCACCATGGATTTTGTAGTTGAGCTCCCACGGACTTCGAGGAAGTTCGAAGCTATTTGGGTGATTATGGATCAGCTGACCAAGTCCGCGCACTTCATTCAAGTTGGTACAACTTATTCTTTAGAGCGGTTGGCTGAGATTTACATCTGAGAGATTGTTCAACTTCACGGTGTGCCAGTGTCTATCATTTCAGATCAGGGCACGTAGTTTACATCGTAGTTTTGGAGAGTCTTGCAGAGAGAGTTAGGGACTCATGTTGAGTTGAGCACAACATTTCATCCTCAGATGGACGGATAGTTCGGGCGTACTATTAAGATATTGGAGGACATGTTACGCGCTTATGTCATTGATTTTGGGGGTTCATGGGATCGATTTCTCCGCTTTGGGAATTTGCCTACAATAATGATTAACAGTCGAGCATTCAGATGGCTCCGTATGAGGCTTTGTATGGAAGACGGTGTAGATCTCCGGTGGTTAGTTGACCTGGGTAAAACTAGGCTATTGGGTACTGACTTGGTTCAGGATGCTTTGGACAAGGTTAAATTAATTCAAGAGCGACTTTGCACGATGCAGTCTAGACAGAAGAGTTATGATGACAGGAAGGTAGGTGATGTTGCTTACATGGTTAGGGTGAAGGTTCTGCTCAAGGATTCACCCACAAAGGCTGCAAAGAGGTTCGGGAAGAAGGGCAAGTTGAGCCCTCGGTATATTGGATTGTTTAAGGTACTTCAGAGGATTGGAGAGATTGCTTACAAGCTTGCCTTGCCAGCTAGTTTGTCAAGTGTGCATCCAGTATTTCATGTTTATATGCTCCGAAAGTATGTCGGCGATCCATCTCATGTTTTGGATTTCAGCACAATTCAGCTGGATGATGATCTGACTTATGATATGGAGTCGGTGGCATTTTGGATCAGCATGTTCAAAAGTAGAGGTCAAAGGACATAACTTCGGTGAAGGTGCAGTGGAGAGTCCAATCAGTTAAGGAGGATACTTGGGAGACCGAGCGGGAGATGCGTAGTAGATATCCACACCTATTTGAGACTCCAGGTACGTTTCTAGACCCGTTCGAGGACGAACGTTAGTTTAACAAAGGGAGGATGTAATGACCCGGCCGGTTGTTTTGCAAGTTGTAGCCCTGTTCCCTCATTTACTTCTCATTTTGTACTTTATAGCTATTATGTGACTTGTACGGGTAGTCGGTTCGGGTCCGGAGGAATTTCGGAATGAATTGAGACACTTAGTCTTATGGTTGAAAGTTTAAGTTAAAATGTTTGACCGGATGTTGACTTATGTATATACGACTTCGCAATGGAGTTTTGATGGTTCTGTTATCTCCGTTGGGTGATTTTGGACCTAGGAGCGTGTCTGAATTATGATTTGGAGGTCTTTAGTGGAATTATGCTTGAAATGACGAAAGCTGGATTTTTTGGAAAGTTTGACCGGGAGCAGAATTTTGATATCGGGGTGGGAACCCGATTACGGGAGTTGGAGTAGGTCTGTAATGTCATTTGTGACTTGTTTGCAAAATTTGGGCTCGATCAGACATGATTTGATAGGTTTCAGCGTCGTTTGTAGAAGTTGGAATTCCTTAGTTTCAATAGGCTTGAATTAGGGTGTGATTCGTGTTTTTGAAGTTGTTTGATGTGATATGAGGGCTCGACTAATTTCGTGTCATGTTTTAAGACTTGTTGGTATGTATGGTTGAGGTCTCGGGGGTCATGGGTTGATTCCGGATGATTAACAGATCAAAAGTTCAAATTGAGAGATTGTTGAAGCTAGAGTCTGCTGGTGTAACTGCACTTGCGGAGCTTCGATCGCAGGTGCTAGCTCGCAGATGCGGGCTGGGTTGCGTAGGTGCGAGTTTGGAGGGGAGTGTGCAGGTGGCCGCAGGTGTAAGGGAGTTGCCTCACCTGCGAGACCACATATGCGACAAGGGGACCGTAAACGGAATTGGGCAAGGGGACTGGGTTCCGTAGAAGCAGCTTAGATGATCGCAGAAGCGGAGTGAGGGTCTGCATGAGCGGAGGAAGCCGCAGATGCGGGTGAGTGGTCGCTTCTATGTAGATAGCCCAATTCCATCCTCCTGGCAGGTGCGTCCATAAAATCCACTTTTGATACCATCGCACCTGCGCAATTCCAGCTCCAGTTGTGAAACACTAGAACCAACTAAGATGAGCAACCACATAAGAAGGAGAAATGGTTCGAAACACGTCCGCAACACACCCGAGCCCCCTCGTGACCCCGTCCGAACATACCAACAAGTTCCCAGACATAACACGGAACAACTCGAGGCCTTAAATCATACATAACAACATCAAAACTACGAATTGCACCTCAAATCAAAGTTAATAATCTTTCGAACTTTGAACTTCCAAAACTCGTACTGAATCATATCAAATCAACTCGGAATGACCTCAAAGTTTGCAGTCAAGTTCCAAATCACATGAAGAACCTATTCCAACTCCCAAAACCATAATACGAACCATATATCATCAAAGTAAACTCCCGGTCAAGCTTATGAACATTTCAAAGCTTTAAAATTTCAACTTTTGCCAAAAAGTTTCGAAACCTTTTAGAAATATCCAAATGCAAATACAGGCATATACCCAAGTCCAACATTATTATCCGGACCAAACGAAACCATCAAAACTCTGATCCGAAGTCAAATACACAAAAGTCAAACTCGGCCAACTCCCCAACTTAAAGCTTCTAAAATGAGAATCATTCTTCCAGATCAATACCGAATCACCTGAAAACAAAAATCGACGATTCACACAAGTCACAACACATCATATGAAGCTACTCAAGACTTCAAACAACTTAACGAAATGTAAATGCCAATACGACTGGTTGGGTCATTACGGAAGCATACAGAACGGAAAGAAGTATTATATACATGTGGAGTTATGCACAACTGGAACATGTTGAGACACTGAATTACTCATATCATAAGAATGAAATAAAGAACATGAAGCATAAATATTAGTAACAAGTGAAACAAAATTATCATTCTTCATACAATGCGAAAAATGAGATATTGATCATTTATAACTTTACCATTCTCTATAGGCCTCTTAACTGAAAGGACCTGCAGAAGACATAAGAAAGCAGTAAAACCAATCAATGAATTAATATTTTCAGTTATGAGGAAAAGGGAAATCAAATTGAACGTGAAAGAAGGAACAAAAAATACATTATGAAAAGTGATTTGAGGTGCAAATGTTATACTACCAACTTTTGTCACTTTAACTTTATAACCATTTGGAGGGATAACAACTAAAGGATAGGGAAAGTTTCTAGTGTGATAAAATAGTAATTTATTATACGTCACGTGAAGTGATTCTTCAGAATCCAAAATTCATGTTTTAGCCATTGTTTTGATACAGTTGCAACATATTGTGCCAAAAATATCACAAGAGAAGAAGGCTATCATACCTGCAATTTTTGCATCTCCACTGGTAAGGTTGGTGCCACCAGAGTTTTCTCCTCCATTTACATTATGGAGATGTTGCAGGAGATTGAGCAACTATCTATATTGCTCCTTAGTAAATCATGTTATTGCAAATTATTATATTCATTTCTATAATGGCCCAACTGGTCGTTTTGAGCTTTAGCGTTTCATTTGGTTGTTTGAGGCCTTGAGTAACTTCATATTATGTATTATAATTTAAGTGTATGGTCGTGTCACGACCCCAAATCCAAAAAGGCCGTGATGACGCCAATCGTGGAACTAGGCTAGCCAACCATCACCTGACTACGCATTTGTTCAATTATAAGAGTTCACAATTTAATAATAAGCATGCAACCAATCATAGAATAATGTAATTAAGTCTTAGCATCCCAATAGTAGTCTAACAACTCTAACAAACCTCCCAAGACTGGAGTCAATAGTCATGAGCATCTACGAATTTAAAACTAACTCTGCTAAAGACATAATAAGGTCTACGAATCAAATTCTAAAACTATAGGGAAATTGAGAAGCTGTGGACGCTGGACAGCTACCACGAAATCCCATAACAACTGCTAACAAACTGAGACAGCTACTGCTCCAGACCGTCACCTGAATCTATGCACAGAGGCACATGGAGTCTTTAAGAGTACGCCAACTCAGTAGTAATGAAAATAAATCACAGTCTGAGAACTATAAAACACACAGTACAGTTACATAATTTCACAAAACCAGTAAAACACCAAGTCACCATGTAGTATTCATCAAATACATAAGTTTAGAAAACCAAGTTTCCAGAAATCCTTTGAAACAAGTGTAATATCAGTATATCTCAGTAAAATGCTCAGTCAAAACCAGTTCGAAAACGAAGTAAATCATAGTTTGAAAACTTAGTAAAATCATCATAAATCTGCCCCTCGGGCCAAAATCATTTCTCGTAACAACTGCCCCTCAGGCATTCTTACAATCACTCAGTAACAACCCCGCGCGCAATAATCATCACTCAGTATCAGCCCCGCGTGCAATAATCATCACTCAATAGGTTCCTGCGCTCACTGGGGGTGTGTACAGACTCTGGAGGGTCTCCTACAGCCCAAGCGCTATAATAACATAAGGCCTGAAAGCCTTCTCACAACATAGGCCTGAAAGCCTCCCTCATATAAGGCCTGAAAGCCTCCTCACCTCTCTCATAAGGTCTGAAAGCCTCCTCACCTCTCTCATAAGGCCTGAAAGCCTCACTCAAGGCCTGAAAGCCTCACTCATATAAGGCCTGAAAGCCTCCTCACAATATAGGCCTGAAAGCCTCCTCACAATAATGGCCTGAAAGCCTCCCTCATGTAAGGCCTGAAAGCCTCCTACAATATAGGTCTGAAAGCCTCACTAATAAAAGGCCTGAAATCCTCCTCACAATATAGTCCTGAAAGCCTCACTCAGTCAGACACTCTCAATTTGCCCTTAGGCCATAAATATACCGGGTTCTCGACCCAAAAACGGTGTTTCATTTTTCAGTAAATAGTATCAAAATATTCTGAGTGTCAAAACAATTTATCAGGAAAAGACTGAGTGTAAAATCATAACATATCAGTGAGGAAAATATAGTAAACACAACCCCCAAGGGGAAAATAGATCGGCACTAGGCCCCAAACACGGCTTACAACCCAAATCATATCATAATAAAATAATACTAAGTAAGCATAGGCTTAAAAGTCGGTTTAGCAACTCAATAGTCGCCTAAGTAAGGAATATATCTCCAAAGTTTCAACCTTTGCATTTCAAAACCCGTGAAAGGGTGCATAGTCCGGGGTTTCATACCCTCAGGACAGGATTTAAAGACATACTTACCTCAAACTAGCCCGGAAACTATTCCGCAATACGCTTGACTCTCGAATCCACCTCCGAATGCTCCAAATCTATCAAGTTCAGATTTTTATCATCAATTTATGCTTAAGGAATAAATCCCAATTGAAAAACATAAATTTAGCTCAAAAATCCGAATTTGGTCAAAACCCGACCCCCGGGCCCACATCGCGAAACTCAGAAATTTTTATGCAAAACTTTGCTTCATCCTCTCAGGAGTCCGTACATATAAAGAACGCTAAATTCGGAGTTCGTTTGACCCCTCAAATCATCCCTAGAAGGTATCATAATCTCAAGCCCTAACTTCACTTTTTCTACTAATTTTCATGAATTAAACACTGATATTTTGATCCTTAATCACATATAATCGAGTTTTTGGGTCCAAAATCATTACCTCAATGAAGAACAATGATTTCCTCTCTTAAAAATCGCATCAAAAGCTTCTTCCCGTTCAAAAATTGGAAGAAAACTCGGACTGCTCGTTATATATATAATGTTCACGCGTTTTACTGCTCCCAATGGATTCCTTGTGAAATTCTAATCAATTTAGACTTTTGAATCACTCAATTTGACGGAAATATGTAGGTTTTAGGATTTGCAAATAGTGCAGGTTTTTAATACGCCGTCAGGGGTCAATTCGCAATTAACCTGAAAAATCTGGCAACCTTGGTAAAATGGCCATAAAATCCTCATACGATGTCCAAATTCGACGATTATTTTTTCTACGGGTCCGTAATTACGATATGGATCTAATGCTTCATTCAAAATAGTAATAGGAGCTCATTTGTTCAATAAGATATAATTTTTTCTTGACAAAACGACGTCGAAGCATAAGAAAAACAAGCACAACGCAGCCCAAACCTATCTGAAACTCACTCGAGCTCCTCGGGACCCCTTACGAACATACTAACAAGTCCCATTACATAACTTGAACTTAGTTGAACCTTCGGAACACCTAAAACAACACCAAAACACCACATCTACGTCAAATTCAAGCCTAAGAACTTCTAAATCTCCAACTTTCGCCAATTTAAGCTTAATTCTACACCGGACATCACAAAATTATTCTGAACACACTCCTAAGTCTCAAATCACCTAACAAAGCTATCCGAGCCATAAAATCCGCATTCCGAGGTCGTTTACCAATAAGTCAACTCTCAGTTGACTTTTCCAACTACAAAACTATTTTTAGAGACTAAATGTCTCAATTCTCACTACAGCCATTATGAACCCGAGCCATCCGACTCTAACACATCATAAACAGCATAACCAACCTATGACAAGGCAATAATAGCAATAATAATGCAAATTCTATGGAACGACCGACCGGGTCGTTACATTCTCCCCCACTTAAATATACGTTCGTCCTCGAACGTGCCTCGAGTTGTTCCAAACACCACCAAAATTGTTGTGTAACCTACCATGCACATATTCAAAGGTGATTCCACGTCACCTTACCTTATATAGGTCTAATAGCACAACACAGTTGAAATTTCGAAGTCCGATCCTGACCCATAAACCTTAGAACTAAATTTCCACTTCTGAGTCCATTCAGAAAGATCAAATTTCCACGACTATAAGCTGAAAAAGTCTGAACATGCTGTATCAAGCCATATCCGCAACACAAGATGAAATCACATAATATACCGCATGAATCAACACTCATAGTGATGACTCCTAATCCCAATCGCTGCTCATAACAACCCAATATCGGTAAATAACCTCTTATCAAAACCTCGCTTAAACACCTTCATATGGTGCCGTTGATGAAAGCAACACGTAGAAACCAACAACCATTCGTCTGATCAGCACCAATACCATCCAGAGCCATAACTTGTGCAACTCGTGCGCTCAATAACAACATCCCAAGAGCTCATTTCATTAAATAAAGAGGACTCGCATGAGAGGACTATCCTGCCACTAACACTTACCAAAATGCATCATGCTAAAAACCCGGTACACATAATTAAATCAAAACATACGAATCTGACACCAAGGATCATACCTCTACATGACTCCTCTACCATGCGTGATCCCATCCAACGCTGGACCACATGACATACTCCAAGCCACCTTGCTCAAAATCAATAACCATGCAAATTCGGCATCAATTACTCAAACTACATTGTCATAACCACGGGGAAATCGGATGATACCATGCCACTCGAACCAAAAAGAACATAACCAACACGTCTCAATCCTGCAACACCCAATTACTTACCTTACTCAAATCTCGCTATAATCCCCCGATAGAACCGCACCCTATGCACATATAACCAACGATCACAATACCTCGAAACACCGAAAGGCAACTCATAGATCACTCCAAAACATGAATAATTTCAATGACAATCGAATGGTACATCCCTCAACAATAGCAATTCAGAGTCAACAATTCCGACTCGGGGCAGACCACACACCCATACAGGCCTACCAATAACTCTAAGTCAACTCTGGTCACCCACAAAAGGTAGATAACTCTCCTAACGTTCATAATGACTGAATCATGACATATACTAACACTTGACTAGCTTTTCTCGTATCCTCGTAGTTCACAACTACAAAAATAATCTGTTCATGAAAACTCCCAATCTCAAAATCCATGAGGCGCACCAATTACCATATCTGATCCCAATTCCACCACTCAAATATATAACATGCCCCTAATACTTTACCATTCCATGAGGGATACCCCCATAATTCCTCTGTGACGCCAAGCAACCTTGAATATCAGCAGTCGATCCAACAAGAGAGCGACGTAACACCAATGAAGCACCCTTAACTCAAAAACATTGCCCCTTCTGAACGTGTGCCCTCATCAAGCCACCCAATTAGTATATCATCTACCTAGTCATCTGAGACCGCCAGTGCTGACCTTCCTTCTTGAACTGAACTGTGACCTCACATATGCTAATCTCCGCTATACACAGAATACCGTATACGCCATGCCATCTTATGATAAATATGAGAACTTCATGCTCCCTTCTTAGCCACAAAAAACTACGTACCCAACTAGCTAAGAACTTTCCATTTGATCCCATCTAGAAGCAAAATCACTATACATCACATGACCCTCACGCTAGTAGAAATATACATCTCTAACCGTTGTAAAAACCATCAAGATCTCCAGAATCACATTTGCACAACACCAACCGTCAGGACTGAATCCTCCTAACTCAACCAGGCTACGCATGCCACCAAACTCCAAGAGAATTGCTAAGAAACACCTGTAACAACTCATTACCCTATAAACACCCAAAGAACTAACCATATCCCTTATCATGCCGATCCGACCTACTACCAAGCTGTCCTATTTATCCAAGTTCCTTCTTACTTACATTCGAATTGATACTTCTTCTTGCCATACCGCAATTCTCAATCCCGGCTCACCGCACGAAACCCGAGGATAAAAATATATCGTGCAAGGCTCATAAGCCGCTGAATACTCCCTCAATTATCCCAAAATGCACCACATTAGAAATACTTACCCTGAAGAGACTTCTTGCGATTTTAAATACATTACCTTAACTTTCCTGATACTGATGGATAGAATCCATGATAATGCAAATACACCACAATCCTTAACACATTCCCCGTAAATCTCAGTTCTAGCCCTTCTCACACCTTGAAGAATCTTGATCGCTACATATAACCTTGAATCCATCTGAACCATTCTCGAACGTCATATAATCTACGCAATTTCAATTACACTAACCAAGTAAACAGAACGACCTGACCCCGCTTGCAATCCACATACTAAGAAAGTAATCCACACCTTTGAAGTAACAAGCAAACTCATACACTGCACCCACTACCCTTTCAAGTACAACCCAATCCCAAGTCATAACTGATTCACCAACATACTTCGAACCGAAACCAATACGACACCTAATTGTGTAATCAACTTATCAGTAGAGGACTCCCCCACTTGGCTCAAAGCCAAAGATCAAGACAAACAATAACTCACGACGCCCACACATTATCACTGCCACCATACTGTGGTGGGATTCAACTAAATCCTTCATATGCTCATATGACCCAGACCATCTAACCCTCAACTCATATGCAATTCTCGCATTCACAATTGTAATGATCATGCCAACTCCCACAAGCGATCTAAAATCAAATTACAACATACATCATCTACTGGTAGAAAGAACTTGCTACAGATAAACATAAGGGTCACACACCTCAAGACAACCCACAGTAGATACCCCTTCCTGCTTAATCTCAAAATATTATCTCCCTATATCTTCCAAAAATAGTCATCACGCAATTACTATACCTTCCTACATTAGAACACAACCACTGCCTGCCCCCAAGACATCCCATTAAGCGGTATAAGAACCTGAAGCTGATGGCAACACTAACACTGGAGCTATGGACAAGGAATTCTTGAGCTTCTGGAAGCTCTACTCACACCCGTCTGACCACATAGATACCTTCACTGAATACCACGAGTTCCAAGAATGCTACTGAACTGAGCCAACAATTCACACTCTGAGAACTTCGCACAAAGATTCTCCTCCCTATATCCGTGTGATACCATCATCAAATGCCGAGTATGTTATCCCTGGCAACGAGAGTACAACAGGATGCCATCAATAAATACAATAACAAAGGAGTTATAATACGGCTGAATACACCGGCAATCAAATACATAGACGTTGCTGGGGTATTGGTCAACTCAAAAGACATCACAGGAACTCAGAACATTACAGGAAAACCCATTTCACTCCACAACTAAACTACACGAGAGGTCCTTCAATAATCATAATTCGAAGCCATATTCTAACTCAATACAGAAGTCAAATAATTAATGGTTCTTGCCACATCTCTCGCTAATTCATTTTGGTCACAATCAAACAACCTGAATACATCTAACTGTCTGATCACACTCTCCATTCATCTAGTCACAAAGTTCCATCAATAAGGACACAAACTGACATATAAGTCCCCCAACACATGTGCTCACCCAAATGAAATCTCAACACTCAAGCCACAGACAAAATCCGACCTCAAGTCCTTCCGACTAGCCCATTATTAACATGTTAAAAATCACATCTCACCCATGGAAGTCACAAGCCGCCGACGCACAACTGATACCAAGCGCTCGCGTGCACATTCGAATACATGAAAGGAATTCAAAGAGTTACGCTTTTGGCTGAATAACTGGATTTACACGATAAGAATTCAAGAATGTGGAATGTTTTCTAAGGGTTCTGCAGCCTCTCAAAGATAAGTACAGACGTCTCCGTACCGATCCGCAAGACTCTACTAAACCTGCTCATGACTGTTGAGTCCTATGTAACCTAGAGGTCTGATACCAACTTATCACGACCCTAAATCCTAACAGGCCGTGATGGCGCCTATCGTGGAACTAGGCTATCCAACCATCACCTGACTACGCATTTGTTCAATTATAAGAGTTCACAATTTAATAATAAGCATGCAACCAAGCATAGAATAGTGTAATTAAGTCTTAGCGTCCCAATAGTAGTCTAACAACTCTAACAAACCTCCCAAGACTGGAGTCAATAGTCATGAGCATCTACGAATTTAAAACTAACTCTGCTAAAGACATAATAAGGTCTACGAATCAAATTCTAATACTATAAAAGGAAGGGAAATGGAGAAGTTGTGGACGCTGGACAGCTACCTCGAAATCCCGTAACAGGTGCTAACGAACTGAGACATCTACTACTCCAGACCGTCACCTGAATATGTGCACAGAGGCACAGGGAGTCTTTATGAGTACGCCAACTCAGTAGTAATAAAAATAAATCACAGTCTAAGAACTATAAAACACACAGTACAATTACACAATTTCACAAAACCAGTAAAACACCAAGTCACCATGTAGTATTCATCAAATACATAAGTTTAGAAAACCAAGTTTCCAGAAATCCTTTGAAACAAGTGTAATATCAGTATATCTCAGTAAAAACCAGTTCGAAAATGAAGTAAATCATAGTTCGAAAACATAGTAAAATCATCATAAATCTGCCCCTCAGGCCAAAATCATTTCTCGTAACAGCTGCCCCTCATGAATTCTCACAATCACTAAGTAACAGTCCCGCGGTCAATAATCATCACTCAGTATCAGCCCCGCGGGCAATAATCATCACTCAATAGGTACCTGCGCTCATTGGGGGTGTGTACAGACTCCGGAGGGGCTCCTACAGCCCAAGCGCCATAATAACATAAGGCCTGAAAGCCTTCTCACAACATAGGCCTGAAAGCCTCCCTCATATAAGGCCTGAAAGCCTCCTCACCTCTCTCATGAGGCCTGAAAGCCTCCTCACCTCTCTCATAAGGCCTGAAAGCCTCCTCATCTCTCTCATAAGGCCTGAAAGCCTCACTCAAGGCCTGAAAGCCTCCTCACAATATAGGCCTGAAAGCCTTCCTCATATAAGGCCCGAAAGCCTCCTCACAATATAGGCCTGAAAGTCTCTCTCATATAAGGCCTGAAAGCCTCCTCACAGTATAGGCCTGAAAGCCTCCCTCATATAAGGCCTAAAAGCCTCCTCACAATATAGGCCTGAAAGCCTCCCTCATATAAGGCCTGAAAGCCTCCTCACAATATAGGCCTGAAAGCCTCACTCAGTCAGACACTCTCAATTTTCCCTTAGGCCATAAACATACCGGGTTCTCGACCCTAAAACGGTGTTTCATTTTTCAATAAATAGTATCAAAATACTCTGAGTGTCAAAACAATTTATCAGTAAAAGACTGAGTGTCAAATCATAACATATCAGTGAAGAAAATATAGTAAACATAACCTCCAAGGGGAAAACAGATCGGCACTAGGCCCCAAACACGGCTTAAAGCCCAAATCATATCATAATAAAATAATACTAAGTAAGCATAGGCTTAAAAGTCGGTTTAGCAACTCAATAGTCGCCTAAGTAAGTAATATATCTCCAAAGTTTAAACCTTTTCATTTCAAAACCCGTGATAGGGTGCATAATCCGGGGATTCATACCCTCAGGACAGGATTTAAAGACATTACTTACCTCAAACTAGCCCGGAAACTATTCCGCAATACGCTTGTTTCTAGAATCCACCTCCGAATGCTCCAAATCTATCAAGTTCAGATTTTTATCATCAATTTATGCTTAAGGAATAAATCCCAATTGAAAAACATAAATTTAGCTCAAAAATCCGAATTTGGTCAAAACCCGACCCCCAGGTCCGCATCTCGAAACTAAGAAATTTTTATACAAAACGTTTCTTCATCCTCTCACGAGTCTGTACATATAAAGAACGCTAAAATCGGAGTTTGTTTGACCCCTAAAATCATCCCTAAAAGGTCTCATAATCTCAAGCCCTAACTTCACTTTTTCTACTAATTTTCATGAATTAAACACTGATATTTTGATCCTTAATCACATATAATCGAGTTTTTGGGTCCAAAATAATTACCTCAATGAAGAAAAATGATTTCCTCTCTTAAAAATGGCCTCAAAAGCTTCTTCCCGTTCAAAAATTGGAAGAAAACTCGGACTGCTCGTTATATATATTGTTCACGCGTTTTACTGCTCCTAATAGATTCCTTGTGAA
The DNA here is from genome assembly GCA_005239495.1 of Nicotiana undulata. Classification (NCBI taxonomy): domain Eukaryota; kingdom Viridiplantae; phylum Streptophyta; class Magnoliopsida; order Solanales; family Solanaceae; genus Nicotiana; species Nicotiana undulata. The sequence continues at coordinate 26,481 of ML285540.1, forward strand.
ATTCTAATAAATTTAGGCTTTTGAATCACTCAATTTGACGGAGATATGTAGGTTTTAAAATTTTCAAATAGTGCAAGTTTTTAATACGACGTCAGGGGCCAATTCGTAATTAACCTGAAAAATCTGGCAACCTTGGTAAAATGGCCATAAAATCCTCATACGATGTCCAAATTTGATGATTCTTTTTTCTACGGGTCCGTAATTACGATACGGATCTAATGCTTCATTCAAAACAGTAATCGAAGCTCATTTGTTCAATATGATATCATTTTTGCTTGACGAAACGACGTCAAAGCATAAGAAAAACGAGCACAAGGCAGCACAAACCTATCTGAAACTCACCCGAGCTCCTCGGGACCCCATACTAACATACTAACTAGTCCCATTACATAACTTAAACTTAGTTTAACCTTCATAACACCCAAAACAACACCAAAACACCACATCTACGTCAAATTCAAGCCTAAGAACTTCTAAATCTCCAACTTTCGCCAATTTAAGCTTAATTCTACACCAGACATCAATAATTATTCTGAACACACTCCTAAGTCTCAAATCACCTAACGAAGCTATCCGAGCCATAAAATTCGCATTCCGAGGTCGTTTACCAATAAGTCAACTCTCAGTTTACTTTTCCAACTACAAAGCTATTTTTAGAGACTAAATATCTCAATTCTCACTACAGCCATTCTGAAACCGATCCAACCGACTCTAACACATCATAAACAGCATAACCAACCTATGACAAGGCAATAACAGCAATAATAATGAAAATTATACGGAACGACCGACCGGATCGTTACATGTCGGTTTTGATTTTCGAGTGGTCCAGAATTGATTTGGAAGAATGACTCTCAATTTGGAAGCTTTAAGTTGGAATAGTTGGATAATATTTGACTTTTAGGTAAACGGACTAGGAATTGGGTTTTGATGGTTCGGATAAGTTTGTTTTATGATTATGGACTTGTACGTATGTTCGAAATTGGTTTTGGAGGTTCCTAAAAGAATTCGAAACTATTTGTCGAAAGTTGCCATTTTGAAGAACTTAAGAGTTCATAAGTTTGACTAAGAGTTGACTTTGGTATTATTGGACTCCAATTGATGTTCTGAGACTTTGGATATATCTATATAGTTGAATTGAACTTGTGTGCAAAGTTTGAAAGTAATCAGAAGTGTGTAAGTATGATTTAGACACTCTTTATAAGGAATGAAGATTTAACAACTTAAGAGAAATTCTATTCAATTGGAGCTTCGATTCTTTGTTGTGATGTACCGGCGGATGAACCAATTTCTACCACTTTCCCCCTCTAGTGGTCGTTCATTATTTTGATGACTCGCAGTCGAAAGAGTTGGTTGGTAGTTCAAACCTCAGAGGGATGCCTGTATTGTAAATATGCGGTTAGGAATAATCCATCTAAAGTAATAGGATATGACCTAACACGATTCCAAATAGAAAAACTTCAATCATTCTTTTCTCTTTAGAGGGTAATATTAGGGGTTTAAGATAGGTTCTGACGCTGAACAAATTTTCGACCCGAAAAGCTCCATAGAGTTATTGTATGCGGGTACTACGAGGCCCGCGACTTTCTTGATCGCCTCATTATTCAACAGAGCCTTTGGATAACTAGATAATATATTTGTACTTGTTGGTATGATTGGATGGGGTCCCGAGGGGCTCGGGTATGTTTTGGTTAATTGGTTGAGAGACTAGTTAAGTTAAAGAGACGGAGTTTGACTATGATTAATATCAGATCAAGACAACCACTTTTCGGTATTTTGAGTGCGTGAGCAGGTTTGTAGCGTGTTTTATGATTGAAATTCATATATGATTTGTGTTAGGTAGTTCTTAATGAGTTTTTGGATGCTAAAACAAAGATTTTGCCATTGCTGATTTTCTGGTTCAATAATTACAAAAATACCAGTTATGTTCTTGAAAATTTCAGACTTCATTTAAAACTTTAAAAAAATCCTATCTACATCATTTTAAGGCCAAATTGGATGATTCAAAAGTCTATCTTGGGTGTAATCTAGCAAGAATTATGTTGGGATTATAAAATATGAATTTCAGGATCATCTATAATCTGATTCGAGTTACGATCTTGTTTCGGAATTTAGTTACTTTTTCTCACAAGTTATGGAGCTTGGGAAGTGGTAATTTTAGAGGCAGCTCTCATCTACTTAATTGGGCAAAGTAAAACTAACTCAAATTTATAATTATAACATGAATCTATGATTTATTTTGGCTATAAATCAAGGAATCTTAAGGAATAAAATAACTAGATGTTATTTTTGTGTTTTGATCGCGTGAGTTCGTTCGTATGACATTTTTGGACTTTTGTGGGGGTTTGAATCCCCGATGGATCGGATGAGTTTCAGACATGTTTTAGAGTGTTTTGGACTGAAATTGCAGAATCTGGTTTGCTGATGCTTCAAGTATCGCATTTGCGAATCACCAAGTTCGCAATTGCGAGCTTAGCAGGGGAACTTCAGGTATCGCAATTGCGAAGTGGTCTAGGATTTTGGGTAGTTCTCATTTGCAACTAATTTTTCGCTATTGCGAGGCATCAGGGTTCGCAATTGCGAATCCACCTTCGCATTTGCGAAGAGCTTCCCAGACCTCTCAGTGCCGCAATTGCGAGATTTTCTTCGTTATTGCGAGGGTTCACAATTGCGCACCCATATCACAATTTCGATAATTGAAGATGGACATATGGGCTGAAAGTCGAGCTTTCATCTCTCATTCTCACACTTTTTAATCAGACTCGGTAATAGGTGATTTGGAGAGGGGATTTTCACCTACAAACCTTGGGTAAGTGATTCTAATCTATTTCTAAACATATTCCATCAACATATCTTAGATTTTAACATCAAAATCATGTGGATCAAAGTAAAAATTTGTGAAACTTTGTCAAGTTTCTGAAAAATAAGAAATTAAGTTTTGAGAGTTGATTTGGACTCGAATTTTGAAACTAATCATATATATGAACTCGTGGGGTCATGGGTAGTCGAAATCTATCATGGACCCGGGTTTTGACCGGGCGAGTCCCAGGCTGGCTTTTGTTGACTATATGGGGAAAATGTAAAAATCTTAGCTTTATCTATTGTAATTGATTTCCCTAGCATTGTTTGATGATATTGAGTCGATTTTGGTTAGATTTGAGCCGTGTGGAGGCAAGTTTTAAGGGAAAAACTATTTCCGAGTGTTGAATTGTCCTAGTTGAGGTATGTGTCCTGCTTAACTTTGTGAGGGAGAACTAACCCTTAGTATCGGTACTGATTGATTCATTTGTGCTATGTGAAAATCGTGTGCGCACGGTACACGGGTTGTACATGGGAGTTGACTGGTTTGGGCTACTTAAACTATTTCTATGCTTTAATTGAAATGCCATATCATGCTCTGAATTCTCATAGTCAATCTACCCTTAATTTCTGTTAGTCTATCCTTACATGCCTTAATCTGACTTGTTTAACACTTGTTCTATATCCTACTTGATAAATTGCTCTCATGCTTTATTTGAACTTGTTGCCTCTTTTATTGTTACATGTTATTTAATCATTGTTAATTATCATTACTTGAAGTTATTGTTCATGTTATCTCCTTCATTATTGATCATCATTAATTAAAGTTATTGTTCGTGTTATCCCTTTCCTTGTTAAAATCCGTTATGTGAAGCCAATTGTTAAACATTATCTCTTCCATTATTCTTACTTAATAACGTGATTATCCATTGTCTCACATTGTTGAGTTATTAGTGCTGAAGTTGTGAAAGCCGTTATCACATTGAGGCAAAATTGTTATTGATGAAAGACGCTCCTTGTTTAGCATTTTACATTCATTGTTTTTGTTCATATTCTTATGCCCCTTGTGGTGGATCCGTGGGCTATTGTTGTGGAAATATTGATATTGTTGATTGTTGGCAAGTTGTGATATATGGGTACTTGTGGTGTGAGTTGTATTGCGATGTGATATTGACGCGCATGTGGAGATAGAAGGCTTGGGTTTAATATGCATGTGGCGGTATAAGTTGGGACTTATGTGTGTGTTGCTTGTAGGGGCTACGTGAAGCCACATGGTTTCATAAGGTGGGCTAAAGTGCATGTAGTGTAACGACCCGACCGGTCGTTTTGGGAATTTAAGCTTCGTTCGGTGGCGTAAAGTCTTGAACAGCTTCACTGTGTGTATATCGACATGTGCGCGTGGTCGTATTCAGTTACCGTGTGATTCAGAGTCGAATTGAAAGAAAACTTTAAGTTTGGAAGCTTAAGCGATAGAAGTTGACCGGAGGTTTGACTTTTGAGTAAACGGCCTCAGAATGAGTTTTGGGTGATGTCAACAGCTTCGTATGATGATTTTGGAATTAGGCGCGCGTCCGGAATTGGTTTTGGAGGTCCGTAGAGTAATTTGAGGTAATTCGGCGAAAGTTGGAAAATGGAGAAGTATGACCACAGTTGACTTTTTGGGATAACGGGGTCGGAATGCAATTCTGAGAGTTGGAGAAGCTACGGGATGTCAATTGGGACTTGCCTGCAAAATTTGGCGTCATTCCGGGTTGAATTAATAGGTTTCGACACAAGTTTTGATATTTAAAGATTTGAAAGTTCATAAATTCGAATTATGTTTTGATTTGTTATTTCGGCGTTGTTTTATGTAATGTGAGACCTCGAGCGGGTCTGTGTTAGGTTATATGACTTGTCTGTATGTTTAGACGGGGTCCCGGGGGCCTCGGGTATGTTTCGGATGGGCTTCGATTCAAATTTCTTCTAATCTTAACTGTTGTTCTGTCTTCTGTCCTTCCTTCTATGCGATCGCATAGATGCGAACGCGATTGTAGTGCTCTGCGACCCACCCCAGTTTTCCTTCAATGCGTTCGCACCTCCACCCTCACGTTCGCATAGTTCTTTCAATTGGGCATCAAATAATTCCTTCAATGCGATCGCATCTCCTGCTTCGCGATCGCGAAGTGTAGCCTTTGGCAGCAGATAATCTCTTCTATGCGATCGCATGCAATATCTCGCGAACGCATAGTGCAAATTAGGCAGCAGCCATATTTTCCTTCTACGTGATCGCATCAGTCCTTACGCGATCGCATAGCATATTTTAGGCCAGTTATTATTTTCCTCTACGCGATCCCACCTAACCTCTCGTGATCGCAATGCTTAAAAATCTGGGTAGACAAATTATATTCCAAAATCGAGGGTTAAGCCATTTTTATCACATTTTGACTTTTAGAGCTCGGTTCTTGGCGATTCTTTGATGGTTTTTTCATACAAATCGAATGGATAAGTGTTCTTCAACTAGAATTAAATATATTCCATGAATTAGTCCTTGTTTTTATCATTTAAATTGTGTTTTTATTCAAGGAAAATGTTGGGTTTGAAGAAAAATTTCCAAAATGAAAAATCATGATTTGAGGGACCAAATGACATCAGAATTTGATAAATTTTGTATGGTTGAACTCGTATCGGAATGGGTATTCGGATTTTGTAAAATTTGACGGGTTTCGAGGTGCGGTCCCAGGGGTCGACTTTTGGGTCGATTTTTATAGTTTTGTAAAGATTGAAACTTTATTATTCGGAATAGTTCCTTATACTATTTATGTGTGTTTTGGAGTTGTTATAGTTGGATTTGAGCCGTCCGGAGGTCTTTTCGCTCGAGAAGTCCGTTTTAGAGTACAAGGTTGTCGTCTTTGAGGTAAGTATCTTGCCTAACCTTGTGTGTGGGAATTACCCCTTAGGATTTGAGTCTTCTATGTTGATTGTAGCTTGTGTACGCGAGGTGACGAGTGCGTACTCAGACCTATTTGCAAATAGGTTGGCCTTTTAGGATTCTTAGGCCCTTATATTTCCTGTGTATCAAGTTGTAGCTGTTATGACCAAGTTTCTGGTTGCTAGTTTCATCTTTTCCGACTTAAATAAGATTGTTTTGCTTGCTTTTAGTTTCCCTTGTTGTTTATTTGATCTTAATTGACTTAACTGAATATTTTACCTCTTTTACCATTATGTTATATTTTCTTCATAAACTACCTAATTGGCTGGAATTAGTATTATCTAGCCCTATAATTGTTTAGCCGTAATTGGAATATCTATTCATTGGTGTCAAGCATGCCCGTGAGTCGTATACTGTGATATATATGATTTTTTCTTAAGTGCTGCTTAGGTTTAGTTTGATAATCATCCATGTTGATGGTATCTCCTTGGTGTGGCCTATTACTGAGCATTGTTCAAACTGAGTTTTATTCCGTGAAGCTTATTGTTTAAGAGAGATTCGTTATAGTTGTTTTTCCTTGCCGGGATGATTTGGTTTCTTCTTGTTGTGAACTTGAATATTGACAATCGTTGCTATATTTGCTTTGTTTGCCCCTCGTTATATTGTTTTCTCTCTGTGCTTGGCATTCCCTTTAGTGGCTACTTCTTATGAGTGAGTTTTACCATTATTGTGATTTAAGTTCTTGTGTTGATTTGCTCGTCGCACTTTACATTTCTGTCTTTTGTTGCCTTTTGTGTTTGTTGTGGCAATGTACGATGTTTCTGTCGTGTTCTAGTTGTTCTCTCTTTTGGCTGCATTGCATATTTAAATTGGGACTACGAACGTATTCCGGGAGATCCCCCTGTACTGCATATTTAAATTAGGATTAAGGACGTATTCCGAGAGCTTTCCCCCTGTACTGCATATTTACTTTGGGACTACGGACGTATTCCGGGAGATCCCCCCACACTGCATATTTATTTTGGGACTACGGACGTATTTCGGGAGATCCCCCTGTACTGCATGACAAATTCTGAGCTACGGACGGAGTTCCGGTAGATTTATCTTGAAGATATTATGATCAAAAGATATATATTGAAAAGTATAGCTGAAAAGCATTTATCTTGAAGAAAACTATGTCTGGAAGACTTTTATTTCAAAGGTATAATTGAAAAGCATTTGTCTTGCAGAAAATGATGTTTGAAAAGCATTTATTGGGGAAGCATATTTGAAAAGCATTTCTTTTGAAGGAACTATGTTTGAAGATTTCTCTTTCTAAAAATGTATATATATATATATATATATATATATATTTATTCGGGAAAAGTATATTTCAAAGAAATTTTCTATTTGAAATGATTACATTCAAAGCTTTCAATATAAACTTATGGGTGAAGGTTTACACTCGAAGTATTTTCCAAGAAACTTGGGGTTGTTGGCTAAGGCCTGACGTAGAAACTGTTGTAGTGCTGAATTATTACTTGTTCTTACCGTATTGTGGTTTTCAGTTTTCGGGTTGTGTTCCCGTCCATCCTCCTGCGTATTATTATGATGTTTCGTTGTATTTTATTGTATTTTCCTTTCCGCTTGAACTTGTTATGTGTTAATTACATTGTGTAGTCAATAGATAGACTGCATATTCTGTTATTCCCATATTTATGTCTGTTTGATTTATTAGACCAGTGTATGTCCTGACTAGTTCTCGTCACTCCTTCACCTAGGTTAGTCTTGATACTTACCGGGCTCCGTTGTGGTGTGCTCATTCTACACTTCTGCACATTTTTGTGCAGATTCCAGGTTTTGCATAGTCAATCAAACGATAGCTAGCAGTGCAGTTGCTGTTGTGGAGACTCAAGGCAAAACTGCTCCAGCGTTCGCGGTTTCAGATTCGCCATCTTATCTTTCTGTTGCACTATTGTACTTAATTCTGAACAGTGATATTTTAGGAAAAGTTAGTGTAATCTCTTTAAAGCTTATGACTTGTACTTACCGGGTTTTGGAAAAAGGGTAAAGTGTTGAGATTTATTTCAAAAAGCACTTAATCGATTCTTGTACTATAATTTGATGTTGTTAATAATAGGCTTACCTAGTCTTTAAGGCTAGGTGCCATCACGATACCCAACGGAGGGAAAATTGGATCGTGACGGGTTGGTATCAGAGCTCTAGGTTCATAGGTGCTACGAGTCATAAGCGAGTTTAGTAGATTCTTGCGGATCGGTACAGAGACGTCTGTACTTATCTTCGAGAGGCTACAAAACTATTAGGACAATTTCACTTCCTTCATTCCTATCGTGCGGGTTCATTGATCTTGAAGTTTGAAAATTTTCATTCCATTCTCTCACTGATGGTGAGGACACGAGCTACGTTTCCTGATGATGTTACCCCCGAAACAAATGTCACAAGGGTCAGAGACAGAGGACGACGAGGAGCATGTGCCGCAGGTAAGATGCCTATCAGAGCAGCCGTTGAGGAGCCGCCAGTAGTTCTAATTGGGGGGTAGGTACTGGAGGTTCCTGTTGTTACCCCGGACTGCAGCAAACCTGGACGCAGGTTTTGAGTATAATTAGTACATTGACTCAGGCAGGGATTGCTTCCAGGTGCACCAACTACTTCACAGATCAAGGGAGGAGTTTCGATTTCCGCCGCTACACCCCAGAACAACGAGATCATGTTGGTCAGGTTCCAGTGGTCATGACAGCACAACATGTGGTTTCAATTCAGCCCGTGGTTAGGGCAACAACATCAAAGGAAGAACAACTTAGGCTTGAGAGGTACAGGAAGTACCACCCTCTTATCTTTCAGTGGATTGGCGACAAATGATGTCAGGGGTTCTTGGAGGAGTGTCATTGCATTCTTCTTATTGTGGGTGTTGTGGGGACAAGTGGGGTTGCTTTTGTCACATCTCGGTTCAGAGGAGCGGTTTGTCAATGGTGGCGGGCACATGAGTTGGGTATTCCATCTGAGTCAACTTCACTTGCATGGGTACAAGTTTCATAAATGTTCTTGAGAGAGTTTATACTTCAGCCCTTCGGGGTGCATGGCGCACGAAGTTTGAGCAGTGGCGTCAGGGAACTACTTCAGTATTAGAGTATGCCGTCAAATTCAATGAGTTGGCCATATATGGATCTCACTTGGTTGCTAAAGTTAGGAGACGGGTCCATAGATTCATTGAGGGACTCCGACATGGTATTTGGTTCATCATGACCCGAGAGTTGGAGTCAGATGTCTCGTTTCAGCAGGTGGTAGGGATCGCTCGCCGGTCAGAGGGCATGTGGGACCGGGAACGGGAGGACAGACGAGTTCAGGAGAGAGAGAACAGGGAGGCCTCGTAGGCAGGAGAGATCTACTGGTCCTTATTATGGAGGCATGGTACGGCACTGTAGAGGTTTTGTAGGTCAGCTGATTTAGTTTGCATTACCAGCCTCGTATGGGTTTTCAGGTGGTCACGGGTCTCTGAGTACTCATATTGCATAGTTTCCACAGCCACGTCAGCAGAGAGGTTGTTTGGAGTATGGGGATACCAGTCACAAGGTGAGAGGTTATTCCAGGATCCAAACTGGTGTGTCACAGCAGGGAATTCAGGTGAGTAGAAGGGGAGGCCCGACCCATTGATGTGTTTCATATAGTAGGCTGAAGGTCGTTGTGCCAGATGTTATCATACATGCATGTTTTTGATTTGTTGCAGAGGTGCACCATTTGTTTTTCCCTATAGTTCTATTGGTCAGGACGAGTTTCCCTTAATTGTTGCTTTATTTATGAGTGACTTTCATGCTTTGCACTCTATTTTCGTGTTTGCTCCTGTTGGGTAGATTCTATGAGTAGTAGCCCGTGTCTATCGTTGTGTTATTCATCATTGATAGTGGTGATACTAGAAGTGAATCCTTGTTGTTCATCATGGTAAGCTTTATGTGAGTTTTCCTAAGTATTCTAGGTTACGAACTGTGATTTGATACTCCATCGAGATGTGAGTTGAGTGAGCGTTATGATTTTATTAGCCGGGATGATTTAGTGGGAGACTTATTGGTATGATATATATTCGGTATGCGATTTAGAGTTGAGGGAGAGACCCTCGTGAACTTTTGTGATTCGATATGTTTGGACCGGGATGAGTGTCGTGGTGGAAGTTATAGCAGGATGGGATCCTTGCGATTTGTTCATTTGCTTTAAATTCTTTCCTTGTTATATTGTCATGCAGGTTAGTATTGGTAGAAGGTTGTGCCTGTCGAGCTTGTTTTATAGTTCCCTTATGTGTTTCTCTTTTCATATTCAGTCATTTCCGTTATGTGCTTCTTGAGTTTTTACTTGGGGGATGTTTGCCTGGTGGTGTTAGTTATGGCTTGGTGATTCGAGTGTCTAATAATGAGGTTTTCGTGTTTGTTGCATCACTATCAGTATTATGGGGCTTGGAAATAGAGTGTTTTCAGATATGAGGCTAATCGCCAGTGCTGGATTGGTTTCAGGCAGCTATTGTGATCCAAAGTGTTATTATGAGCCTATGTGTGGTGTGCTATATTGTGTGGTCATACCTTGTGGGTGTAGTCATGAGTTGATGCAGCTGGTTGAGGCTAATTCCAAATACGGATTTAGTATCGGGTCATTTGGAAATGAGAAAAAGGTGAGAAAATTGAGGTATGAGGCTTATCGGTGGTGATAAGAAGGCTAAATTGTAGTTGTGACTGTGTCATCAGGCTTATGTAGCTTGGGGTGACGTGGGATCACCCGCGAGTGTGTTTTGGAGGCGTGCAATCAATGATTGGATGAGTTCGAGGTGAATCTGGGCACGTTCAAGGACGAACGTTTATTTTAAGAGGGGAGAATGTAATGACCCGACCGGTCGTTTTGGGAATTTTAGCTCCGTTCGGTGGCGTAAAGTCTTGAACATATTCACTGTGTGTATATTGACATGTGTGCATGGTCGGATTTAGTTACCATGTGATCCTGATTCGAATTGGAAGGAAATATTCAGTTTTGGAAGCTTAAGCGATAGAAGTTGACCAGAGGTTTGACTTTTAAGTAAACGGCCTCGGAATGAGTTTTGGGTGATGTCAACAGCTTCGTATGATGATTTTGGAATTAGGCGCGCGCCCGGAATTGGTTTTGGAGGTCCGTAGAGTAATTTGAGGTAATTCGGCGAAAGTTGGAAAATGGAGAAGTTTGACCACAATTGACATTTTGGGATAACGGGGTCGGAGTGCGATTCCGAGAGTTGGAGCGGCTCCGAGATGTTAATTGGGACTTGTTTGAAAAATTTGGCGTCATTCCGGGTTGAATTAATAGGTTTCGGCACGAGTTTTGATATTTAAAGATTTGAAAGTTCATAAATTCGAATTATGGTTTGATTCGTCGTTACAGTTGTTTTATGTGATGTGAGACCTTGAGCGAGTCCGTGTTAGGTAATATTACTTGTCTGTATGTTTAGACAGGGTCTCGGGGGCCTCGGTTGTGTTTCGGATGGGCTTCGATTCAAGTTACTTCTAATCTTAACTGTTGTTCTGTCTTCTGTCCTTCCTTCTACGTGATCGCATAGATGCGAACGCGATCGCATAGTGTTATGCGACCCACCCTAGTTTTCCTTCAATGTGTTCGCACCTCCACCCTCGCGTTCACATAGTTCTTTCAATTAGGAATCAAATAATTCCTTCAATGCGATCGCATCCCCTGATTCGTGATCGCAAAGTGTAGCCTTTGGCAGCAGATAATCTCTTCTATGCGATTGCATGCAATATCTCGCGAACGCATAGTGCAAATTGGGCAGTAGCCATATTTTCCTTCTATGCGATCGCATCAGTCCTTACGCGATCGCATAGCACATTTTTGGCCAGTTATTATTTTCCTCTACGCGATCTCACCTAACCTCTCGCGATTGCAATGCTTAAAAATCTGGGCAGACAGATTATATTCCAAAATCGAGGGTTAAGCTATTTTTATCACATTTTGACTTCTAGAGCTCGGTTCTTGGCGATTCTTTGAGGGGGTTTTCACACAAATCGAATGGGTAAGTGTTATTCAACTAGAATTAAATATATTCCATGAATTAGTCTTTGTTTTTATCATTTAAATTGTGTTTTTAGTCAAGGAAAATGTTGGTTTTGAAAGAAAATTTTTAAAATGAAAAATCATGATTTGAAGGACCAAATGACATCGGAATTTGATAAATTTTTTATGGTTGAACTCGTATCGGAATGGGTATTCGGATTTTGTAAAATTTGACGGGTTCCGAGGTGCGGGACCAGGGTCGACTTTAGGGTCGATTTTTATATTTTTGTAAAGATTGAAACTTTATTATTCGGAATAGTTCCTTATACGATTTATGTGAGTTTTGGAGTTGTTATAGTTGGATTTGATCCGTCCGGAAGTCTTTTCGCCCGAGAAGTCCGTTTTAGAGTATCGGGTTGTCTTCTTTGAGGTAAGTATCTTGCCTAACCTTGTGTGGGGGAATTACCACTTAGGATTTGAGTCTTCTATGTTGATTGTAGCCCGTGTACGCGAGGTGACGAGTGCGTACTCGGACCTATTTGCAAATAGGTAGGCCTTTTAGGATTCTTAGGCCCTTATATTTCATGTGTATCAAGTTGTAACTGTTATGACCGAGTTTCTGGTTGCTAGTTTCATCTTTTTCGGCTTAAATTAGATTTTTGTTCTTGCTTTTAGTTTCCCTTGTTGTTTATTTGATCCTAATTGACTTAACATAATATTTTACGTCTTTTACCATCATGCTATTTTTTCTTCATAAACTGGCTAATTGGCTAGAATTAGTATTTTCTTCATACCTAGTCGTACATGGGGATCTCCCGAAATACGTCTGTAGTCCCAAAATAAATCTGCAGTGCTGGGGGATCTCCCGAGTGGCTCTGATACCATCTATAGCAACTCAGTCCGCTAGTGATATTGTCCGCTCTAGGCCTAGGCCCTTACGGGTTTAAAACGCGTCACTAGGGTCTAACGCTTGTTAACTTGTATGCCCAGCATCCCCTTGTGTTTTGCCGATGTGGGATTCTATCTAATGTCTGGGGTGTTACATATACCCCCTCTTATGGACTCAGCGTCCTCGCTGAGGTTTTGCCCCACTGCATGGGATTTGCCTAGTCATCACTGAGGTTTGCCCCGCCTAACCGAGATTTGCCTAAACTCAGTTGAACTATGACCCACCATCAGCAAGACTTACACAAGAGTGGCTATGATACCATCTGTAACATCCCAGCCCGCTAGTGATATTGTCCGCTCTAGGCCTAGGCCCTTATGGGTTTAAAACGCGTCACTAGGGTCTAAGGCTTGTTAACTTATATTCCCAGCATCCCTCTTGTGTTTTGCCGATGTGGAATTCTGTCTAAAGTCTGGGGTGTTACATGTAGATATTTCGGAAAAGCTATTTTCAAAACCTATTTCAAATGTAAGGCTACGCGGCGGTATAAGAAAAGATTATGATTGAGTTGTGAATTGTGAATACGAGGTAGTACCTTGGTTGTTCTTCTTGAAATATATACACCGGGCAGTACCTTGGTAGTGATTCTTATTTCACACGGGGCGGTACCTCATAGTGGTTCTCTTCCTTGTCTTTGTCAATTAGTTCATATTGTTAACTGTTTCACTTCAGTTATTTCTCCGCTTTCCATTATTATTCCTTATTACATTTTCATACTGTTTATTTATATCCTAGTAGGTGTCTTGACCTAGCTTCGTAACTACTTACCAAGGTTAGGCTTGATACTTATTGGGTTCCGTTGTGGTGTACTCATACAACGCTTCAACACATTTTTGTGCAGATCCACGCACATCTGCTCGTGTCGGTCGTTAAAGATCATTTGTAGCTGCTTTACGGAGACTTCAAGGTATGCCTGCTCAGCGTCCGCGGGCCTCGGAGTCACCTTCCCTTATTCTTATTTACAATTGTATTTTCTTTCAGACAGTGATGTAGTAGTTACTCTAGTTTTACTCTATAGAGCTTAAAACTCAATTCCACCGGTCTTGGGGAATGTATTGTTATTGATACTATTTTCAAAATTTCATATTAGTTATTCAGCCTTGTTTTAGTATTTTGTTAATTATTTTTGTCAAGTTATTATTAAACGTTAGGCATACCTAGTCGTAGAGACTAGGTGCCATCACGACATTCTACTGAGGAAAATTAGGGTCGTGACAAGTTGGTATAAGAGTACTAGGTTCACAGGTGTTAAGAGTCATAAGCGGGTTTAGTAGAGTCTTGCGGATTGGTACGAAGACGCATGTACTTATCTTTGAGAGGCTACAGAATTGTTAGGAAAACTCCAGTTCTTTGATTCCTTATCGTGCAAATTAGTTGACTTCAAAAACTGAATCTTTGACTTTCTATTTTCTCACAGATGGTGAGGACACGTACTGCTGGATCTGACGATCAGACCCCCGCGCCCCCTGCTAGAGCCGCGACAAGCCAGGTCCGGGGTAAAGGTCGTTGAGGGGCACATGGTGCAGCCAGAGCATCTGCCCGAGCTGCGACAAAGAAGCCACCAGTAGCTCCTGTTGGGGGACAGGCACCCGAGGCGCCTGTTGCCACCCCAGCACTTCTGGAGACCCTCGCACAATTCATGTTCGGTACCTTAGCTCAGGTAGGGTTGATCCCGCTTGCACCAGCCACCTCTCAGGCTGGGGGAGGAGCTCAGACTCCCGCGACCCGTACCCCAGAGCAGCGGGTCTAGGTTGATCAGGTCCCAGAGGTTATACTAGACACCTAGTTGCTCTGGTTCAGCCCGTGGTTAGGGCAGTAGCATTTGAGGAGCAGTAGCTTAGACTTGAGAGGTTCAAGAAGTATCACCCTCCCACTTTCAATGGCTTAGCTTCAAAGGATGCACATGTTTTTCTTGAGGAGTGCCATCGTATTCTCCGCACCATGGGTATTGTGGAGACGAGTGGGGTTTCTTTTGCTACATTCCATCTTTCAGGAGCACCATGTCAGTGGTGGCGGGTGTACGAGGAGGGTAGCCCAGCCAATGTAGCTTCACTTACATGGACTCGATTTTCAGAGTTGTTCTTGAGAAGGTTTGTTCCCTAGACCCTTAGGGATGCATGGAGCGTGGAGTTTGAGCAGAAATACCAGGATACTATGACCGTGTCAGAGTATGCTGTTTCATTCAGTGATTTGTCCAGACATGCACCTGCCTTGATTTCTACAGTCAGAGAGCAAGTCCGCCAATTTATCGAGGGGCTCAACTATGGTATTAAGTTCGACATGGCTCAAGAGTTGGAGACATATATCCCATATCAGCAAGTGGTAGATTGCACAGATTTAAAGGGTATGCAGGGCAGTCAAAGAGAGAATAGGGAGGCCAAGAGGCCTCGAGATACTGAGGGATTTAATGGTGGCCACGCTGCAGCTACAACCCGTCATGACAAGGGATATGTGAGTCGTCTAGTTCATTCAGCACTTCCAACTTCTAATGGTGCTCTGATTATTTCGAGGTCTCAGGTTGCACATTTTGCTCAACCAATTTCTAGTGCACCTCCTACATAAGGTGCCTTCAGTGGTTAGTCCAACCGACCAAGCCCGAGTCGGTCCCAAAAGTCACGCCCACTGAAATCTTGCTTCGAGTGTGGTGATACCCATCCCATGGTTAGAGACTGACCCAGACTTAGGAGGGGGTGCACCTCCACAGGCTACTTAGGCTCCACCGATTCAGTCAGGTCCACAGATTTCTCAGGCCATGATTGCTGCCCTAGATTCCACTCCATCTGCACATCCAGTTAGGGGAAGGGGACGGGTGGGTAGAGGTCACCCTATAGGGGGAGGCCAGGCTAGATTCTATGCTTTTCCGGGTAGGACAGAGGAAGTTGCTATAGACTCAATCATTACAAGTATGGTTATGGTTTGCCATAGAGATGCATCGGTCTTATTTGATCCGAGATCTACATATTCATATATGTCATCTTACTTTGCTCCGTATTTTGATATATCTCATGATTCTTTGAGTCCTCTTGTTTATGTGTCCATGCCTGCGGGAGATTCTATTATTGTGGACCGTGTGTATCGGTCGCGTTTAGTTGTTATTGGTGGTTTTGAGACCAGAGTTGATCTATTGTTACTTAGTATGGTAGACTTTGATGTTATCTTGGGCATGAACTGGTTATCGCCTTATCATGCTATTCTAGATTTTCACGCCAAGACTGTGACGCTGGCTATGCTAGGTTTACCACGGTTAGAGTGGAGGGGTGCATTAGATTACGTTCCTACCAGGTTTGTATCATTTCTAAAGGCTCGTTGGATGGTTGAAAAGGGGTGTGATGCTTATCTAGCCTTTGTGAGAGATGTCATAGTTGATACTCCTACTGTTGAGTCAGTTTCGGTAGTGAGAGACTTTCCAGATATATTTCCAGTAGATCTTCCGGGCATGCCGCCTGATCGTGATATTGTTGATACCCAATTTTTCCTCAAATTATTTTAAAACTTGCATATACACCTTCAAAATCACTTTTTATAATAATTGGTATTTTCCCATAATTTTCCATATTTTTACCAATTTATTGTCTAATTTATTCGGTACTTTATATCCCATAATTATTCATAAATTGCATTACAAATAATTTCAAAATATTTCTTAGTTCTATATATCATTTTTTATCCTATTAGGATTTAATTATTTCACAAATTAGCCAATTTGGCATTGTTTGGCTATAATCACAATAATTTTGCAGTTATAGCCTAATTGTGCATTTTATGCTATTTTAATTCAATAATTAGTCATTCTATATTTTAAATACTAGTTAATTACCTTAATTTTATCTATTTAGCCTTAATTTCATTTTATGTAATTATTAGCTATTTTTATTAATTATTTTCTTATTTAATTGGGCATTTAACAAGTAGCCAATTTTTATTTAAAATCTAGCCTAAATTAAACTTGGTCTTTAGCCCAATTACATAACCCAATACCCAGGCCCAATGCCCTATCCTACCCGACCCAACACCTGATTTAATCGTGGTCGTTGATCAATTTTGATCAACGGCCCAAAATCACCCCTTCCTTAATTAGTCCTAACGACTACCCCCCCCCCCCCTCATTTTCATTCTCTCATTCATCTCTCTCTATCTCTGGTTCTCTCTAGAACCTTCCCGTCTCCTCCTCTCTGATGGACTCTGTCCGTCCTATCCGGCCACCTCCCTCGCCGGAAGCTATGGCCTCTCATCATCCCCTAGCCTCTACTTCACCCCATGCCGGTTTGACACTACTCTGAGGTCCTCAGGTGAACCTGGAGCGGTTCAACTCCTACCCATGGTCCTTCATGCCATTTTCCCGCCACCTCCGGCCGTTTGAGTAAGATCTATGACTTTTCCAGCTAAAGCCGGTAACATTTTAAGAATTTCTTGTCTTCTCTGGTTTCTCTGAAACCCTAACTCTTAAGATTTTTTTATTTCTTTTAGATCTGTCTTAGATCTGTGTATATTATGAGCTTTTTGTTGTTTCCTCAAAGGTTTTTCCGATTTTTCTAAAGTGACTATTCATCTTCATGACTAGCGTTTCTGAAACCTTTTCTCCAAAATGATTTTTTCTGATTTTAAGTGTTATTCTGTGATTCTTGTTGTGCTTAAATGATTTCCATTAAGTTCTCCCTTAACCTAACCTATTATGTTGAAAACCCCTAATTTTTGGCTTTAGTCCTGGACTCTGAGTTCGTCTTTACTGTATGCTCGTTCCACTTGTCTGTATGTTTGATTCTCATGAACATGTCTTGATTAATTTGAGTATTTTGTGATACCCTAGTAATATCCTATTAAGGTTTCCGACTTGGTTCTACATGCTTAAAACTTGTTTATTTGTTTATTCGTAGAAGTCTACACTATTTCCCTTAATAAGTGCTATTCTTTGATTATCGAATCCCTGATTCTTTGTGATTTTACCCTATTTTTGTTCATCAATGTCTCTGATTTTTGCTTCCCCGCTCATAACATGTTTATTCTGTTAACTCCCTCGATTATTTACTATGTGTTAATTTGAATCCCTGATTCTTTTACCCTATTCTTGCTTATGTTATGATTGTCCCGTTCATTTGTGATACTTTCTTTTGATTGATATTGATTTCCTATAATTAATACCTCACTCATCTCATGATGATTTCCTTACTGATTTCCAGCCTTTAAATGATTTCTTACCTTATTTTATGGTCGATTATGCTGTCAAACTAATTCATATGTATTTTTCTTAATTAAAACCTTATGAATCTAGCCCTAGTTGTTTGCTATATGCCTATTATGTTTGAATTTATTTCCTTATCTGTTATGCTCCAGTTACTCATTAATTTCTTTCCTTATTTGGTCACTTGTCTTTACCGTTTGAAGTTGACTCCCTTAATTAAGGGAGTACGCAGATTGATTTTTATTCTTAATTGATTCTGCGTTCTATAATTACTAAACAATTTATTCTTGCCTTATTTACCTAGCTTCTAAACTGCTATATATGCACAGTCTTCCTGTTTTTCAACACACACACAGAGACACGAACTAATCTGTTCAACTCTCTCATTCACAATTAAAACTTGCCACTCTCTCTATTCTCTCTCCTATGCTACTTGCTACTACTCTAAGTTGGTCGGCTGCAAGCCAAGGCTAACTATTGTGCATCTCCTATCTCTTGCTTTGTGTTGCTGTTTTCCTTCACCTCACTGATATGTTCTAATTTAGATTTCAGTTCTCAAATCAACATGTTTATACTACTGTTGCAATTCATTGTGTTTCTAGTTTACTTTTACTTATTATTTTTATTGTTCAACATGTAACTAGGATCTTGAACCCCATTCACATGTTAGGCTATCCTCTATGGGTCATAACCAACATGCCTTTATGAACTTGATACATGCTCTATGTGAATCTTTATGCTTGTGTCTGGCACATTATTTTGATTAGAATGTATCCTACTATCTTGAACCATTTGGTACTGTTATGTTAGCATGATCCTATACCCTACTGTATCCCCCAATCCCCTGAATCCTTATGAACTTTTGATTTTATGCTGCCTGCTACATGCTTGTCATCATGTGCCCTATATGTCCCCAATCCTTAATACCCCTGTGTGAATGTGTGGTGCTGAACCTATCTTGGTTCTTTGTTCCATGTGTGATGCTGGACCTGTTTGGGTTCTAAGGTTAGTATGTTGCTTGTTGATTACCCTGCTCTTTTCAAGCTGCTTTACTAAGACAAATTTACAAAGTTGTTTCCATTAAATCTCTTTTCGAAAATTGTTTATTTACTTAAGGTTTTCAAACTATATATCAAGCACTCTCACTCTACTCTTAGACCCCCCCTAAGTTCTGCCCCTTTTTGTGTGAGCATTGCCTTGGGACCTTGGGCTCCCTCTGAACTTTGATACACAAGAGCTGGCCTTTCCACACTGCACTTACTCTATCTTGGCTATGAAAT
This sequence comes from Nicotiana undulata, assembly GCA_005239495.1. Classification (NCBI taxonomy): domain Eukaryota; kingdom Viridiplantae; phylum Streptophyta; class Magnoliopsida; order Solanales; family Solanaceae; genus Nicotiana; species Nicotiana undulata. The sequence continues at coordinate 45,608 of ML285540.1, forward strand.
CTGGGTGTGAGCACTGCTCGGGATCCCTTGAGGTCCTTAGGAAACTCTGACACACCCGGATTTTGAAAAGGCTGTGAAACAGTACCTGGCATTGAGGACATGGAGATCTGGGCCTATTCTATAGGCTCCCTATAGTTAACTTCTTATTATTCTCTTATTTCAATTATGTAATTCCTATTCAGAGGTATGTAATAATTATTGTAAAACAACTATGGGGACGGATAGTGAAAATGGGTGGGTGATGTGCATGCTGTAGTATAATCAAGGGCAGAGACCCTGTTTCTAGGTTTATTTTCTCTATGCGCAATAGTAGCCATGTTTAGGTACAACATGCCAATCATGCCATGCATTAGATATCATGCTACTTAGGCTCATTCATACTGTTTTCTTTCAGCATGTCATTATTTATTGCCTACACTTAGAAATCATGTCTATAGGGTAAATAATACCCAACAAAACAATTCCTATCATATGATTCTGCCACATGAACCTGTCCTGAAACTTCATTTAGGAATCCTGTCCTGGAATGAATAATGTTAACAAAATCATGTCTCATCTTAGAAATCCTGTTTCTAGGTAAATAACATTAAAAACTATCATTTATGTCTATTCTGAAACTGTGCATAATGTTGCGATGTGCATTTAGAAATCTTTCCTTAGGATAAATATATTGTTCATGTGCTCACCATGCTGCATACTTAAAGATCCTGCTTTAGGTAATAACATTAAAAACTATCACTCCTTCCTATTCTGAAACTGTGCATAACTTGATGTACATTTAGAGATCCTGTTTTAGTAACTGCATATGCATCATTCTGCATTAGACATCATGTTATAGGATCGTACTCATTTAACACACTTATTCTAAATTACAGACATATAAAACAGCCCTCCTGCTCTAACAAAATGGTAATAAATCTCTGAATATTTGCAAGACTTAGAATTGCATTTTATTAGGTATGACGACCTAAAGATGTTATCAACTCTGAATGATTGCTACACGCCTAGGCAAGCCTTAGGTAATCAACCATAAAGAAATAAAACCAGAACTGTCTTCTGTGATTAGTCTTTAACTGTTAACATGTTCAAAATCATTAGGCAAGCCTGATTAGGACTTCCTCTCTGAGTTAGGCAATAAAATCTATCTTTGAGTTATCACTTAGAAACCATGCTTAGGATCTGAACCTGAATTTGGACCTTAACTGTGCATGAGTCATGTTATTTATGTGTATTATGTGTGGAGGTATACTTGGGCTTTCTATTTGTCTTCCATGCTCCCCTTAATTGAAGTCCTATATGTTTTATTATGTGCCGCCTTAGTATTTTCACCTTTTAAAACCTAAGGGTCTGCCTAGCACCTCCCTTATAGGATATAGGTCCTAAATTCCTCCGGGACTGATAGGAAGGGACGGGTAACAACATGCAATAGAGGTCGAGACCAACACTCACTTTTGGTTACCTTCACGGGGTGGGAAAGGGTAGATATGTATATGATGACCGGTGCGTTAATACCACGTGTAGCCCCTCTTTGAGGAGTGTCATACCGGGTATTGCATTGATGTGATCCATATTGTAAATAAACCTAGGATACCCTTTACTTCCATAAACCTGCTTAGATTGTGATCCCTTTCAAAATCTAGCTTAACTGTTTCCAAATATTTGTACTTAGACTTAAATCCCCTATATTTGAGCCCTACTTGTTTATTTTCTAAATTGTACAAATTCACAAAAAGATGTTTGGTTGGGAACCACACTTGTGGATCCTGAGGGGTACCTTCGCGTTAGGATAATTTCAAGTCCTTACCTTGTCTCTAGTTATCAAACATAGTTATAAATGAACCCCCGATAGGTTCCTTAACGCACCTCAAAATCGTTAGGTTGCGACTCTTCAAAAATGCAAACCCCTTTCCCAAAAGGAACGAGTTGTCTCAACCTAATGTCATAAACCCCTTTAGAACCGGGCCCCGAAAGGAGTGCCTCGAAAAGGGGGGCGCGACAGATACCGATTTGGGTATTGACTTGCCAGTCACTCAGCCTATTTCTATTCCACCATATCGTACGAACCCATTGGAGCTGAAGGAGTTAAAGGAGCAGTTGCAATACTTTCTCGATAAGGGTTTCATTCGGCCTAATGTATCGCCATAGGGTGCTCCGGTCTTGTTTTTGAAGAAGAAAGATAGTTCTACGCGCATGTGTATCGATTATCGGCAGTTGAACAAGTTTACATTGAAGAACATGTGTCCACTACCACGCATTGATGACTTATTTGATCAGCTACATGGTGCCTGAGTGTTCTCAAAGATTGGTTTGCGGTCAGATTATCATCAGCTGAAGATTCGAGATCCGGATATTTCGAAGACTGCCTTCAGGACTCGATATGATCACTATAAGTTCCTTGTGATGTCATTAAGGCTAACCAACGCTCGAGCATCATTTATGCACCTCATAAGTCGAGGTGACGAGCTTACAACTTTTTGTTTATTTATGGCTTATGCCAAGCTTCTCAAGAGGCCAAAAGTGCTCCCCCCCCCCCCCAAAAAAAAAAAAAACTTTTTTCCCCTAATTTGAGGTGCTTGACCAAGCTTTTTTGGGGAAAAAAAGCCTTCGAGAAGAAGCAGAAACAATTTTGAGAAGCAGAAAAAGTAACTTTTCCCAAAAGCAGAAGCAGAAGTAGTTTTGACTTTCTTCTTACCAAAATAACCGATAAACCTAATACTTACGATATTAATGTATAAATAATTTCTTATTATTTCGAGGATAGCTTTCTAATATATAGTGACTTTATGGGTGAATGCTTTTATATTTGTTGAATGATTTTTAATATATTTAACTTTTTAAGTACTTTTAAATTTTATTTTCCTATTTTACTTAAATAAAATGAAAAAAATTAATTATTGCTTGTAATAACAAAATTTTGAGATTATTTATATATTTATAATATTAACTATTAAGTAAATATGTTTATGTCCTTATTCGTAATTTGATATTAAAAGAACTTTCTAAAAACTTGGCCAAACATAAATTATTGCTCAAAAATATTTTTCAGAATAATTAACCAAATACAAATGCTTATCTACAAAAGTACTTTTTTTCCAAAAGCACTTGTGAGAAAAATTATTTTGTCACAATTATTTCTCAAAATAAGCTAATTTGTGAGCTTATACCATACACCCTCTAATTTTTATCCATCATCGCAGTAACAATGGACAAATACAAAGAAATCCCTCATTGTTTAGCCTTAGGGATTTGCTCACTTCACAGTATTATTATTACTACTATTATAAAAATATGCGGGGACCATGTATAGTTCAGGCTTCTTTGAATTGTTTCCAACTAATTCATTAAATTGTTTCCATCAACACCCATTTGCGCAAAATCAGGTGGAGTTTCATTCAGCATGGAAGAAGCTAACGGTAAGCCATATGCACATCTGATTGTTTGATTGTTTTCTTGAATAGATCAGGATTCAGTCAATGTGCTTGCTTTCTAGTATTTTTTTCTTGAATAGGACTGATTTTGCTAATTTCCATTCTATGTTATCAGTGTTGTTCACAGTTTTGACTCATAATTTGTTGAAGTGATTTAACTATCTGTCTTTTTTTTCTTTTTTTCTTTCTAAATATATCAGAATTGCCTCTAATTGCTAAAGTGAGTTTCACATGTAGTTGGAAATAGTCCATACCTTTTGATGTGGCTGTGACTAGCAAGTTTCCGCTGGATAAAAAGTGATCCTCACTCACTGTTTACATCAAACTATATTAATTTCCCATTATTAAGTGATAAATTAAGGTGAGAATTTGTATTAATCAATTATGCTTTAATGAAATAGCCTTTCCCCGTAGAAACACCCTCTTGCAGAAATGTAGGGTAAGGCTGCGTACAATAAACCCTTGTGGTTCGGCGCTTCCCCGTACCCCGCACATAGCGGGAGCTTAGTGCACCGGGCTGCCTTTTTTTTTTAATTATGCTTTAATGACTATATTGTATATGAAGGCATGTGTAGTGTATTTATTGGCTTAATGTAAGCAATGATGCGATTAAGTTTTGGTTGTTCACGAATTGGCTCTGATTGCATTTATATTGGACCTTTGATTATATGCCAAAATAGTTTTTGGCGTTCTATCATCATGTAACCAGCAATGGTCACATGGATTTTACGGCTTTAACAGAGTGCATAATATCTATGAGTTTTAAAGCAGCATCGTAGTTTCTTGATTGGAAATTGGTTACTCTTTCTTTTCTTGTTTGTAATTGGTTTTGGTTGTGTGGTTTGCCATTTTACCAAAAGGCATGGCGAATTTCTCAGTCCAAATTGTCTTATTGTTTGGCATTAAGTTCTTTTTGTTTTTGTTTTTGGTTATGTTGTCACTTTGACTTAGTTTTCTAGCTTTTCTGAATTCTCTCTGCCTAAATGATGTCATGAAAAATGACTTAGCATGATTATTGTTGGACCGTTGCGATGATTCTGTTGTAGCAGGAAGAATGAGACATATCATATGCCTAACTATTTCGGTTAAGTTTAATTAGCTTTAAGAAGGTTATCAACAGTTGAGTTCTCGTTAAACATATTTTTGTCCTATCTCCTGCCAGATGAACTGGATAGAGATCACAAATTCTTGACAATTGCAGTCCAAGAAGCTTATAAAGCTGTAGAATGTGGAGATGGGCGCCCCTTTGGTGCAGTTGTTGTTCGCAATGATGAAGTACTAATTAGCTGCCACAACATGGTTTTGAAGCATTCTGACCCTACTGCTCATGCAGAGGTAACAGCAGTACGAGAGGTTAGTCAGCTTCTACCCTGTAAGACATTTGTTGTCTTTGTGTTGACTCAATAATGTGTTGGATTCAACTTGTTGCTGCATCGTTGTTCCTATTTTTTGCTTGTTTGCCCCTTATTGGAACATCTCCATCTTTACCCTATCGTCTTTAATCACCTTATCGGTAGTTGAATAACAGCTGTATGCCTGTGGTTGGACTTTCTGGTACGATGCTTTCCTATCTTTTTACCCCTTTTTTCTTTCTGTTTGATGCTATCGATCCGCGATCAGATAACTGTCTCTATGAATCCATTATCATCATATTGCTACAAAAGAAGTTGTAGTGTATAACTTTATTACTTTGAGCCGAACACATATTTTGTGGTATAATTAAACTTAGATGAATATCCAGATGCTATAATATTGGTGATTCCAATGGCTTCACAAAGAATAATTATTGCTCTTATAATACTTCTTTATTCTGCAATGATGATGGGGCTGAAATAGCCTAATTACAATGAAGTCGAGCAGCACTTAAGGAGAGGTGTGGAGATCAATTTAGGTGCTATAAATAATACATTCTAGTTTTGAGATGAGTATGAAGTTCAAAAAGATTGGATTAAGAGAAATATAGCTATTGTTACATATACTCATGCTGAACCAATCAAAATTCTGCTTTCATGTAATTATATTTTCAATAATGTTCTCTTCTTCTAGAGATAAGTGACCAATTTCACCTTGATTCTACCATGAACAATGTGGACAATACATAGGCGTAGTTTTATCACTAAGGATTCCTAAACAATATGTTGAAGAAATTCATATCAAATCAATCTTGATGCACCGGTGGCCACTGGTAGCCTTTGGCACACGGTTAGATGAATAAACAAGAAGACTAGAATCAAGTTTTTCTGAACTTCAAAAGCATGCAGCATCATTTTATAGTTCACATGCGATTTCATGGGATAGATACTTGAGAGTTTGCGAGATTTTAGTCTACTGTCCCTTCATTTTCTATGTTTCCTTTTTATTGTATTAATCAAAACCGGTCACTTTTTGTGGTTAATTAAAACGAATAGTAGGCATTGAATTCTCATAAGTTCACGTTTAGAATACGTTTTAAGTAATTCTAGTCCGTCCGCCTTGGGGGAAAAACTATCTAGCAGAGTTAACTGCAGTTTCTGCTCTGTAGTACTGCATCCACCTCTTCGACTTAACATAACATTACCTCATTCTGTACAAGTCAAATAGAAAACATATTTCATTCTCTTTTCAAGTAGTTTCTTCCTCTTGCTGCCATTTAAACCTAATTTCTGCAAACTAAGTAGCAGTGTTGCAAAGAACGTCTAAAAAATGTTGCAGGCTATTAAACAAGTGTAAACTATGATATTTTACAGTTTTAAAGCTAGATTCATTAACATTTATCAGTCCAATAAGGAAAGAAAATTTGAAGAGGTATATTCTCAATTGCATCTCTCAATCAACATGTATGTACACGCACACATCATCATCATCAGCAACAATCTGCAAAACTTGAGGAAGGAGAACTCTTCGCCCAACCTCCCACCAAAACAATGTGAATGTATGGTCAGAAGAAGCTAATAAGAATCAATCACCATAGGAAGAAACCCACTTCCTTCCACCTCAACCCCCCCACCTTATCTGAAGTAAAACCGCTTCCGTGCAATCATGGTGAGCCATTGAGTGATCTTCCTTATCCCATCCCAGATAGCAAGAATCGAGTGAAATGCCATGTAAAGTAAGGGTGCGAACAAGTTTCACAGGGTGAATGGGTAACGTTGGATAGCCCCATTGCACACAACGAACAGAAAATATTCGAGGCAATTACTCTTATGATAGCACACCTGTTCTCTGATAATCTCTCATGCCAATTACCAGGAACATAACAATCTCAAGGTCTTTAATCTCCTTCCACCATTGCTTAGGGTGTGGCTTCACTTAACCAATTTCCATTTCGGATATCACAATGGATTGCAATGACAAGCATTTGGGGTCATGGTCCCTCCAGTTGTCCATATATTTCGCAATTTTGTTAATAATAACAACAACAACAACCCAGTAAAATCTCACTGGTGGGGTCCGGGGAGGGTAGTGTGTACGCAAATCTTACCCCTATCCCGAAGGGGTAGAGAGGCTGTTTACGAAAGGCCCTCGGCTCAAGAGAACAAAAAGTAAAAAAGGAGACAATAGCAGTATCACCACAGAAATCATAAGAAAAATAAGAACAACATGAAATCAGGAAGAAAGATGCAAAGCAAAAGCGATAGCTAGTAAATAAGTCCACTGAAAAGCGAAATAGTAAGACACGACATTGCCACTAGCTAACTTAGACAAAAACCCTACCAGACTAGACTCACAACGGTACGAAGTAAGGCAAGACTCAACTACCTCCTAACTTACAACCCTAATACTCGAACTCCGCATCTTCCTATCAAGTGCCATGTCCTCGGAAATCTGAAGTCTCGCCATGTCCTGCCTGATCACCTCTCCCCAATACTTCTTCGGCCTCCTTTTACCTGCTCACACCTCTTTACCGAGGCATCTGGGCTCCTCCTCCTCTGTACATGCCCGAACCATCTGAGTCTCGCTTCCCGTATCTTATCATCAATGGGAGTCACACGCACCTTCTCCGAATATCATCATTCCTAATCTTATCCATCCTAGTGCGCCCGCACATTCACCTCAACATCGTCATTTCTGCTACTTTCATCTTTTTGATATGTGAGTTCTTAACATGCCAACACTCAGCCCCGTACATCATGGCTGGTCTAACCACAACTTTATAAAACTTACCTTTGAGTCTCGATGGCACTCTCTTGTCACACAGGACTCCAGATGCTAACCTCCACTTCATCCATCCTACCCCATTCCGAATACGGTGTGTGACATCCTCGTCTATCTCCCCTCCCCCCGGATAATCGACCCAAGGTACTTGACGCTGCCTTACTTGGGATGACCTGTGAGTCAAGCCTCACATCCACGCCCACTTCCCTCGGCTCAGCGCTGAACTTACACTCAAGGTATTCCGTTTTCGTCCTGCTCAGGTTGAACCCTTAGACTCAAGAGCGTGTCTCCAAACCTCCAGCCTCTCATTAACACCGGCCCGCGACTCATCAATCAGAATTATGTCATCGGCGAATAGCATGCACCATGGCACCTCCTTTTGAATATGGTGAGTTAACGCGTCCATCACCGGGGTGAATAAGAACGGACTGAGCACCTTCCCTTTAATGTGTTAGCTTTTGTTTTTTATGATGGTTATCTCCAAGTCAGCTTGCGCGCACCTTGGCTATTCCACGGGGTACCTTTTACCTCCTACCAACGAATGTATCAAGTAACTCTGTCGACCAAGGTTTATGCAGTTCATAACATGCTGAATACGGCGATTTCCCTTCTACTTGACATTATAAACAACAAGATGAAGCATAAACTTCACCGCAATCATTTCAGTTCGGAAGAATATAAAGATGAAAGTCTGAATCTATAAATTTCACAATTATTCTGTTTTTCTTTTTCCTCTCATGCGCTTCCGTTATAATAGCACTGTACACGTCCTGAATCTGTTTCCAAAAACTGGATGACGTTTGTAATATCTATGGATCGCTTCTTTCTTCTCCATAATATTCTCCAACAATTTGTTATATGTCAAGAATCATTTCAGAAAGTTAAGCTTGTTCATGATATGTTTTAGTTGCCAAGCGTCCAACCTGTCATCCTTGACCCTCACGCTTAAGTGTTCTATCATTTCCTACATAATCTACTGACATTTATGTTTAGGGTCTTTGTTGAAATGGTGTTTAAGGTATTTTTTGCCCATGAAAAGTTGAATGTGATAACCTCTAAGTATTACTTGTAATGAACTGATGTACTTTCAAGGTTTTGCACCTCTCTAAAGTTTTTCACCAAACTAGAGAAAGCGTTCTTCAAGCTCATGTTAGAAGAATGTAAGATGAAAAGAAACCTCACCTACACGTTCTTCAATCCCGCAAGATTGTAAGAAGCGTTGAATAAAGAAAGAATAATGAAATAAAAAGTAAATCACGTTTTTTAAGCAAGAGCTTAGAAAAACTAATCACCCATCATTATTTCCAGCATATTAAGCCCTTTAAATAGAGCCTTGTGTGTAAAATTGATGAGGTTAAGAAACACTAATCCTAATTAAACTAGAATAAGAATAAGGGTAAGGAAAACCTATCCTAACTAAAATAGAAAAGAGAATTCTAGTAAGGATGAGATACCAACTAACAATCCTATTTTGACTAGAACTACGAATATAATCCTACTAAAATAAGAATTAAATTACTAGGAAGCAAGAAATAAGAAATCCTAATCTTCAAGGAAAAGAAATCCTAATCTTGGATGGATTCTTGGATTTCTTAGATTCTTGGCATAAGTATAGAAATGCAAGTAACATTTTCTCGTTGTTATGTTACTTAACATAAAGGGTGTTGAGGCTGTTCTCTAGAGTTTAAAGAGCACTACATAACAAGAACACTATCAAGCGTTGATTTTGGGGAAAAAAGGAGAAGGAAAGATCAAGGGAGGCGATGTGGCCTAATGGTCAATGAAGTGGGTTAAGAATTATGAGGTCTCAGATTTAAATCCGAGCGGACGCAGAAAAATATTAGGTGATTTCTTCTCATCTATCCAAGCGTTGATGGACAGAGTTTCCTGGTACCTGTTGCTAGTCGGAGGTAGCAAGTATCCCGTGGATTTAGTCGAGCCGTGCAAGCTGGCCCGGACACCACAATTATCAAAAAAGAAGAAAAAAAAGCAAGATCAAGGGAGAAATAATTGGAAAATGTTTTAAAGGTGGAATAGAGCATATTACCCAGAACAGTGAAACTTACTTTGGCTAGAAAAATAATTTTAACGAAATCTTCGGATCTGATACTTCCATGATGAAGAATGGAAAGGTACGTGCAAAACTAAATAGAAGCCCTAACAAGTAAAGGATATGTGTGTGATTTACCATAAAGTATTTCCTTGCACTTAAGGGAGGAAGTTAAACAGCGCCATAGCATCCCTAGCATTTTCCCTTAAGAAAAAAGTATCACCTTTAATTAATATAGGGTAATAAATTTAAGAGGAATTATCCAGCAACTATTGGTGAGGATATTTAAACTAGGAAATATAGTTAAAAGTTCTCGAGAGTGGTTGTGCTTATAATAGCTTACATGAGTTGAACATTTTATGAAGTCATCAAGAATAAAAGATGATGCGGAAAAATGGTGATACCGGTTTTTCCAAATGATGGTGATAGTGGTTTTTCCACATGACAAATAAGAATGAGAGATTTGTTCATTTAAAACGTAAAAGGTAAGAAGAAGAAGCATGTATCTGTGAAAAATGAAGATTATACAAACATGGATAAAAAAGGGCAGTTAGTGCAATCAGCCTATAACTTTACCAGATGATGTTCTTAATAATTTTAATGATAAAGATAGAGCTAATGGGATTTGGATGAGACATGAAAGTCTCTATATGCCTAATACATTGACAAACTAGTTGTTTTTGAAGAAGCAGTTGTATTCCGTCCAAATGAGTGAAGCCACAAATACTTTGTCACATTTAAATATAATAAATGTAGTTTTATACAATTTGCCAACCTTAGGAGTACAACTCGGGAAAGAAGATAAAGTTATTTTGCTTGAAGTAGTTGTCATCTTTCCTAGGACAGTCTGGTTTCAACCATCCAACATAGTAAGAATACCATTGAGTTAAAGGAATTAATGTCAACCAGAAGATTAGGAGAAGCCTTAAAACCTAGGACATGCTTTTATCACACAAGATAGGGGCAGGAGTCAAAATAGGAGTTTAAGCAAAGCTGACAGATCCAAAAGGTCATGGAAAGTCCAGGAGCCGGTCCGAAATCAAGGGCCAAAATTTGCTACACTTGTGGCAAACATGATCATTTCAAACGGAACTGTCTAAACCTAAAGAAAATCAAGGTTAGAGTGCTTGCCAGAAGAATGATGACTAGAATACTGATAATAGTGGTTCCACTAATTTCTTATAAAAGAAAGCAAAAATCTCTCTTACTGCTTAGGACAATTACTTATGACGTCGATACCATGATTTTGGGTGGCACTACGTTCTAGTGAGACGGGTCAGAGAAGCGGTGAACATTGGTAAATCATTCATATCATTTTCTATACAGACTACTGATAGCTTGATTTTGGATCGAATACTCAAGCTCATGGAAGAATGAAAAAGAGTGGAGGCAATGAATGCCTATGGTGGAAAGATGTTTTTGTGATCTCTCTACCCGCTCGAGTTCATGCTGATAATATTTCCAAGGCAGGATTTGTGAATCTAGCAAAACTTAAATCGGTTTAACTATTAATTTCTTAATATTGCACGAACTTCTCACTTCCTTCTGTTGGGGTAAGGACGAGGGGTGCTTATTCTCGTTGGAACTTCATATTATTTGCCTATCTTGGCCATCTTTTGGTGATACTTCTTCCATTAGATGAATTTTCTGCAAGAAGAGACAATGCGACTGCTGCACCAGCAAATTCGTAATCGGTCAACCAAAACAATAGACGTTACTCTTAGACTTCCTGTTAAATAAAAATCATTTGATGTGTGGAAGCTCTACGGTTTTACTTTCTGTCAATTAAGAAAGTGAAATCATTTGATGCTAAGGAACTCTGGTGTTATTTTCACTGATCAATGGAAGATGATTGAAAATCGTAATAAAGTTTACGGGAGAATCATCAGATGCTCATCAGAAGCAGTGGTATGATATCGATGAGCATTCTGGAATGACTACTGAGATTCAGATGCTCTCAAGTAGTGTTGATCTGTCAATTTGTCTATATGATGTCCTTTTGCCTTTTCGTTGTTGTGTTACCTCATGTTTTCTATCAAAATTTTATCTTGCTTCTTATTGTGGATACACATTTAGGCGTGTAAAAAGCTCAATTGCATTGAGCTCTCAGACTGTGAGATGTATGTCTCTTGTGAGCCCTGTCCAATGTGCTTTGGTGCTATCAATCTGTCAAGAATTAAGGTCTGTTTTTGCTCCCTTTTCGTCTTTCCCATTTAATCCTGTACTACCGGACTTCGACATTTCTTACTTTGTAACCAATTGCTGAGTTCTTTTTCCCAACAATATTTGCACAGCGTTTGGTATATGGAGCCAAAGCCGAAACTGCCGTTGCAGTTGGCTTTAATGCAAATGCTTCAGGAGGTACTGGGAAGGCTCAGTTAGAGATCAAGAAGGCTGATGGTAAGGCGGCACTTATGGCAGATGAAGTTTTTGAGAAAACCAGAGAAAAATTTCCAATATGTTGAGAGAAGCAATTCATTGTATTTCCCCACTCGGAGAAAGACAAAAAACATTAAAATAATTCTGATGTAGCAAAAATTAGTTATGCTCTTAATATTTGCTCAAGTTATTTGCATCTGTTGGACACAAACTAGTTGGTATCAACCAGTTCGACAAATCCTTGACAGAAAAGCACAAAAAGATATACTTCCCCTCCCCCCTCCTTCCTTTTTATTTGAAAGAAATCACGTACTGCTTTCGCTTCTGCTGAAATTTAAACTTGAGATCTCGTGATTTTCAACTCACTTTGTTGATTACTACCCACACCCTAGAATTGCCATATATGAAAAAATAAATAGACTTTCTTTATTTTGGAACTTGAAGTCCAGGTAGAGGACTTCTTCTTTTCTTGTTCTGGCGTACGGTTTCACGGAGTTGCCATTTTCAACTCATGAAGATTGTTGTCACCACAGAGACGAAGCCAGAATTTGAAATTTATGGGTTTGGGATTCAAGTCCTTCTAAGTTACTGGGTTCTAATTAATAATTTGTATATATTGAATAAATTTTCTAATGCATTTGAACTAGAGTTACTATGTTCTGCTGAACCCCTAACCCCTGGTAAGTTATTCTCCAAAGAGAGTGATAATAATAAGTTAAATCAAGAAATAAACTGCTTCAACCCGTGTATAAACATGGGTTAATTCAAGTTTCAAGTCGTTGATTTAGGTAGAACCATTTGAACCTTGAATGCTAAGTATATGTATTAAAACAAATACATATATGTTGAAGTTGGCATTAGGAGTTACATACAATTCAAGCAATGAAAGTTGGTTATATCCAAAACAGAATAAGACTCGAGAGATATATGCCTCGAGGCTGACAAGGAATGCAATCGAGTAACTCTTTGTTTTGAGTTATAAATTGAGAACTAAGTAGGTAGAATGAGGAGAGAAGCGGAAGGATAGGGGGCGAAAAGATTATACAATTCTTGTTGAACTTAGCAGGTGATCTGTTTATTGAATTCTTTTGATAATTACAAAATTGGCCTAACGTGAATGACAAGCTTACATCTTTGAAGCATTGTTCCATGTCTATGCATATAAGGAGGAAAGTGATATCCGTTTGAGAGTGTTAGCTTGATTGTTGCATATGTTTAGCAGTAGCAGATCAGACATAATAAGGATTTTTTTGGTTCATATGAATATTTAAGGATGTACTTTAGCTTGTGGGTACACTTGAGGAAAGTTGTTGGCAAAAAAATTCGAAGCTTCTTCAATACCTGCAAAATCTTCTTTTATAAAAGAAAAATATAGAAGTCTACAATAGGTAACAGGATTATACAAACTCTTGCCATCATCAATCTTGGGATGTTGAAGGTCTCGTACTTTTATCTTATTTGTTACTCATAGAAAAATCTTATTTTACATTAACAAGATGAAACCATAAAGAAATTTATTTTCTTGAATTGTAATGATAATACAAACAACAAACTGCAGAAAGGCAATACACACACCAACAAATATACTTTAAATAGAGGATCAAGCATCGAGAGCAACTCAACAATTAGCCTCTATCAATCCATTCCCATAAGAATGAGTTGTGTATCTATGTGCACTAAGTTTGCAATCAAACAGCCTATCACGTGACAAAGCAAAATTGAACTCATCATTCAATAAAACAAAAACAAAAACATCTAAATAGGTGACCCAAGAGAGGTGTCATGTCATTTGTCATTGTTCAACAATTTGTATTACTATAATAAACAACGGAATAGTAAACTTTTGAAATAGAAACAGAAACAGAAAGTTAGTAGCAACAGAATGACGAAATACTATATGAAAATAATTTCAGAATTAATCGAGCTCACTGAATGCACAATGTGTCCTTAAGGAAATTATTTCCCTCAAGTACCCGAGGTGCTGGAATATTGCCTTCTAGGATAGAACGATTTAACTCACCAAAGTGTTGGTACCAAAAACGCCAGTGAAACAGCGGACCACTCGAAGGCTGTAAAATGTACTGAAAAATCTTGTGCAGAAGAAGAAGAAGAAGAAGAAGAAGAAGAAGAAAATCAGAAAATTCAGTAAGAAAAGATTCTGGGATTCAGAGCATATTTATAGACTTTCTGGCACTGTTTCTAAGAAGGTTTGCAACCTTTCAGAAATAGCCATGGCTGCTGGGAATATTTTTGTTTGAAATATTGCAGGAAATTGGATTTAAAATAATCTAGGAAAGAAAATAGACCGGATCGGGTCGTGTCGCGTGTCATTCCAGACTGCATTTTCGTTAATTAATTAAATAATTGAAAGGAATTTTGTCCAAAAAGATTAATCAATCACTCTTTGACCAAATCTGAAGCCGAAGCCGAGCCGAGCGAGCGAGCGAGCGACGACGGCCCGAGGCTTGCCTTCTTCTTAACTCTTTAAGAGCTAGAAGAAGAGCAATTGTATATATACCCATCAAAAGTCTTTTCTTCCTCCAATATGGGGCAATGTCCCTTTGTCAAGGAGGGAAACTCAAATGTTTCATTTTTCCTCCATTTCACATTCACCCTCTTTGAGCTAAATCAAGCTTAAAAAGCTCAACAATCCCCCACATGAATGGGGAATGGCTATAAAATAAAGAAATGCACGGACGAGTGTGTGATTTAAACGCAAGGATTAATTGCATCTGAATAAGTAGGTTTCCCTTTGAACTTTCCGTAGTGAACTTATATCGGATATACTCGGTCAATCGGTAGATTTGATATCTTTGAACCGTAGAGCTTTTTTGTATACCTAGACAACATAAGTCACACAATCAACCCTTAACCATCTATCGTTCTCACGGTTGTGTTCGTTTCATCCATGAACACCGCATGGTTTCATGAGTGCTTAGAGAATGGGCATTTACTTTCATTCCCCTTGAAGCGGCTTAGACTTCACACTCACATAGGTGATTTCTAAATGTGTAATCCTATAGACACACTATCTGGTCATATCCTGCTAGACTTAGCAAATCATTAAAAGCATTAAACTTTATTGACTCATCAAAAAGCCCAAATTCTTTACCTCGATTTCTAAACATTGTCTTCATCACGAGAATGGGTTGAGTTCTTTGACAATGTTCAACCGTCATTCATAACTTTGTTTGATCTCCTTGAACCGAGCTCTTGGGATCTCCAGTCTGCTAGGTAGAGTTACCGCCATGATGACTTGTCCTAGGCCTTAACCTCATTCCCTTTAATGATCTTTCAACTACCTCTCTAGATAGGCATTTTGTAAGTGGATCCGACACGTTATTTCTAGACTTTACGTAGTCAATCGTGATAATACCACTAGAGAGTAGTTGTCAAACAATATTGTGTCTCTGTCATATATGACGAGATTTTTCGTTATACATAATGCTCCATGCCCTGCCTATTTCCGCTTGACTATCACAATGTATACAAATAGGTGCCACGGGTTTGGGCCAAATGGAATATCTTCCAAGAAATTTCGGAGCCATTCAGCTTCTTGACCAGCCTTATCTAAAGCTATGCATTCAGATTCCATTGTAGAAGAGGCGATGCACGTTTGTTTGGATGATTTCCAAGAAACTGCTCCACCCCCAATTATGAAAACATATCCACTCATGGATTTAACCTCAGATAATCCGGTGATCCAATTTGCATCACTATATCCCTCGATCATGGAGGGATATTTGTTATAATTCAAAGCATAATTTTGGGTATGTTTCAGATAACCCAAAACTCGTTTCATTGTCATCCAATATATTTTATTGTGATTACTTGTAGACCGACTCAGTTTGCTAATAACACATGCTATCTGGTCGCGTACAATTCATGATATACATCAAACTTCCTAATACTCTTGCATAGTCCAGTTGTGAGTCACTTTTACTTTCATTCTTTTGAAGTGCATAACTCACGTCAATTGGATTCTTGGCAATTTTGAAATCCAAATACTTGAACTTATCAAGTACCTTTTCAATGTAGTGAGACTGTGATAGACCTTGTGGAGTCTTGTGAATTCTGATTCCTAAGATCACATCAGCAACTCCTAAGTCTTTCATGTCGAATTTGCTAGCCAAGTAGCATTTATATCTGCCATATGTTTACTCATTATCAACACGTCATCAACTTATAAACAAACAATGACTTCATGACCTGGAGATTTTTAATGTAAACACATTTGTCACACTCATTGACTTTAAACCCATTTGCTAACATTGTTTGGTCAAATTTGGCATGCCATTGTTTGGGTGCTTGTTTAAGTCCATAAAGCGACTTAACAAGTTTGCACACTTTCTTTTTTTTACCAGGAACCACAAAACCCTCAGGTTGTTCCATGTAAATCTCTTCCTTCAATTCTCCATTTAAGAAAGTTGTTTTAACATCCATTTGATAGATTTCAAGCCATACACGGCCGCCAGTGCCACTAACACCCTAATCTATGTTATCCTCATTACTGGCGAGTAAGTGTCAAAGTAATTAAGGTCTTCCTTTTGTCTATAACTTTTGACAACAAGTCTTGTCTTATATTTGTCAATAGTGCCATCATATTTCAATTTTCGTTTAAAGATTCATTTAGAACCTAAAGGCTTATTTTCTGGAGGAAGATCAACCAATTCTCATGTATGGTTATCCAAAATTGATTGAATCTCACTATTGACTGGCTCTTTCCAAAATGTTGAATCTGAAGATGACATAGCTTCTTTAAAAGTTTGAGGCTCATTTTCAAGCAAGAATGTCACAAAATCTGGTCTAAAGGAAGTAGATGTTCTTTGACTTTTGCTACGCCTTGCATCTTCTTCACGTGGAGTATTTTCCTTTGGTTCTTCCCGCGGTCATTTAGGTCTTTCATTTAACGACTCACATTTAATTGTATATGGATAGATGCTTTCAAAAAATTCAGCATTATTTGATTCAATTACCATATTAACATGAATTTCGGGATTATCAGATTTATGGACCAAAAACAGACATGCTTTACTATTTGTATCATATCCAATGAAAGCCAATCCACAGTTTTTTTGGTTTGATTTTCACCCTTTTGGGTAAAGGAATTTGTACCGTTGCTAAACACCCCCAGACTTTGAAATATTTTAAGTTGGGTTTTCTTCCTTTCCAATTTTCATATGGAATAGATTGCGTTTTGCTATGTGGTATTCTGTTGAGTATTCAGTTAGATGTAAGGATAGCTTCCCTACACAAACTCTGCGGTAATCCGAAACTTATTAATAAATAATTCATCATTTCCTTTAATGTCCGGTTTTTCCTTTCCGCAATTCCATTGGATTGAGGTGTGTAGGGCGCAGTAGTTTGATGGATAATTCCATATTCCGAAAATATTTCTTCAAACGGAGATTCATATTCTGCACCCCTATCACTTTTAATCATTTTGATATTTTTATTCAATTGATTCTCCACTTCATTCTTGTATTACTTAAATGCTTCAATTGCTTCATCCTTACTATTAAGCAAATAAACATAATAATATCGAGTGCAATCGTCAATAAAAGTAATAAAATACCTTTTTCCACCTCGAGATGGTGTCGACTTCATATCACAAATGTCAGTATGAATTAAGTCTAAAGGATTTGAATTCCTTTCAACGGACTTATAAGGATGCTTTACAAACTTAGATTCAACACATACTCGAATTTAGGCAATACTTCTAAATTAATTAACTTCCGCAAGATTTTGTAATTGACATGTCCTAAACGAATATGCCATAAATCATTTGGCTCCAATAAATAAAAAGAACCTGAAATTTTATTCATATTGTCAATAACCATTACATTTAGGTTGAAAAAGCCCTCTTTGAGGTATCCCTTTCCAACATACATTTCATTCTTGCTTACAACAACTTTGTCAGATACAAATACACATTTGAATCCATTCTTAACAAGTAAAGAAGTACAAACTAAATTCTTCCTAATAATAGGAACAAGAAGAACGTTATTGAGCGTTAACACCTTGCCGGAAGTCATCTTCAGGAATATCTCCCCTTAACCTTCAATCTTGGTTGTTGTAGTATTTCCCATGGAAAGCTCTTCTTCGGGACCAACAGTAGAGTAAGTCGCAAATGCTTCTTTGACAACACAAACATGTCGAGTGGCTCCAGAGTCAATCCACCACTCCTTCGGATTTCCAAATAGGTTGCATTCTGAAAGCATTGCACATAGATCATCAATGTCATCATTCTTCTCCACTATGTTGGCCCGTCCCTTCTTCTTATCCTTTTTCAGGAGACGACAATCAGGGGTTTTGTGACCAGCTTTTCCACAATTGTAGCATTTGCCCTTGAATTTCTTTTTGTTCTGCTCCTTAGTTTGTCTAGAAGGCCTCTTCCTCTCCTTAATTTTTAAAACAGTCTCCTCAACAATATTAGCTCCCATGATTGTTAAATTTCCATGAGACTTCTTCTCGGGTGTTTTGTTGTCTTCCTCAATCTTGACACGAATCACAAGATCTTCCAACTTTATTTCTTTTCGCTTGTGCTTAAGATAGTTCTTGAAATCTCTCCACGAATGAGGCCATTTTTCATTCATTTCATCCACTTGAAATGCTTCATTCACGACCATACCTTCAGCAATAAGGTCGTGAAAATAAGTTGAAGCTCTTGAACTTGGGTTCCAACAGTTTTGTTGTCTATCATTTTATAGTCTAGAATCTTGGCAACCTCAAACGTCTTCAAGCATGCATCTTCAGTCTTGTACTTCTTCTCAAGTGCTCATAGTGCTTTCGAGTATTCATAGCACTGTAGACATTGTACAAGTCATCCTCCAAAGCACTTAGGATATAGCCTTTACAAAGAAAATCTGTCTGCTTCCATGCCTCAACAATCATAAATTTCTCATTGTCCGGCATGTCTGCAACATGCACTGGAGGTTCTTCACTGGTGAATTTCTGCATACCAAGTGTGGTAAGCCAAAAGAACGCCCTTTGCTGCCATCCTTTTAAATTGGCTCCAGAAAATTTCCCCGATTTCTTGGCTGCTAGAACAACAGTGCAGCTTGACGAGGCTATCATCGTTGTCGCAATAGTCGCAGAAGAATTTCCGTTATCAATTACCATTTCTCATTGTCAACAACAGAAGAGTTCAATTAATGAAAAAAATAGAGCAGTAAACAATTCTGTAATTAACGATAAAAGTAAGTTTAATAAATAAAAATATAAGTTTTTATATATTATTTCACATAACACGGTGACGTTTTTATGTTTTTCAAATTGTTTCAAAATTTCAAAACTCTGATGAAGTTTTTATATCTTCAAATCAGAATAGAAAAATTCAGAAGGAGCAGAAAACCACATAGGTTTTAATCTCCACAAACAGAATACAGATTACAATAAAAAATTAATTACCTTAAGATTGTTACACAATCTGTATTACTATAATAAACAACGAAACAGTAACTTTCTTAAATAGAAACAGAAACAGAAAGTTAGTAGCAGTAGAATGTCGAAATACTATATGAAAATAATTTCAAAATTAATCGAGCCCACTGAATGCACAGTGTGTCCTTAAGGAAATTATTCCCCGCAAGTACCTGAGGTGCTGGAATATTATCCTTTCAGGATAGAACGATTTAACTCACGGGAGTGTTTATACCAAAAACACCGGTGAAACAACGAACCACTCGAAGGCTGTAAAACACACTGGAAAATCTTTTGTAGAAGAAGAAGAAGAAAATCAGAAAATCTCGTAAGGAAAGATTCTAGGATTCAAAGCATATTTAAAGACTTTTTGGCACCGTTTCTGAAAAGGTTTGCAACCTTTCAGAAACAACCATGGAGCTGAAGCCGAGCCGAGTGAGCGACGACGATGACAACGCGAGTTGCCTTCTCCTTAACTCTTTAAGAGCTAGAAGAAGAACATTTGTATATATACCCATCAAAAGTCTTTTCTTCCTCCAATATGGAACAATGTCACTTTACGAAGGAGGTAAACTCAAATATTTCATTTTCCTTCCATTTCCCATTCACCCTCTTTAAGCTAAATCGAGATTAAAAAGCCCAAAAGTCATGACCTAAATATGGCATACAACAAATTCTAAGTCGAGCGAATCATAAATATAAACTCCATAATCTTAAACAACAATGGTATCAAGTTTGAATAAACGACACAAAATATCATGGGGGATTTGCAGATGTACCCTATATTTGTGCCACCTTTTAACTTCTACCCTATATTTAAAAATTATTGATTTGGTAGCTAGCTGACAAAAAATCCGTAATAATATAACAAACCCCTGGAAAAAGATATAAAACTTGCATCACGCATTAATTGCGTGATCTGCAACCTCATTCGTGAAAAAAGATCTCCTCCTCTCCTCCCGGCAACTTTATCAAAAAATTAGAAACTTATCCAGATTCATCTTCAGAATCACACTTGCATGAAGTTGTTTCACTTTGAAGCTAAAACTTCATGCTAATATACCATGAAGTTGTTCCACATTGAAGCTAAAACTTCATGCTAATACATGCTGAAGTTATATATCCTGCAGTCTACAGTTTTGTGATGAGTTTATCCGAAACTTCAGCTTAAACATGCTGAAGTTATTTAGTTTATTTGCTAAAGCTTCAGACTAAACATGGTTAAGTCTTTTAGTTCATTTGCTAAAACTTCAGACTAGACATGCTTAAGTTTTTTAGTTCATTTGTTAAAACTTCAGACTAAACATGCTTAAATTTTTTAGTTCATTTGCTAAAACTTCAGACTAACATGCTTAATTTTTTGTCTTGCAGTATGTAATTTCTAATGAGTTTTTGCTAATACATGCTGAAGTATTTTAGTTCATTTGCTAAAACTTCAGACAAAACATGCTGAAGTTATTTAATTCATTTGCTAAAACTTTAGACTAAACATGCTTAAGTTTTTTAGTTCATTTGCTAAAACTTCTGACTAAACATGCTTAAGTTTTTGTCTTGCAGTATGTAATTTTCTAAAGAGTTTTGCTAATGCATGCTGAAGTTATTTAGTTCATTTGCTAAAACTTCATACCAAAACATGCAGATGTTTTTAAACGCAGTCTACAGTTTTGTCCTGAGTTTTATCCCAAACTTCATTCTAAACAAGCTGAATATTTTTAGTTCATTTACTAAAACTTCAACCTTAACATGCTTAAGCTTTTGTCCTACAGTTTGTCAAAAGTCTTTTGTTAAAGAAGGGAAAAATCATCTTTTTAAAACGCTTTTAACAAAAAAATAGGTATGGATGCAAACAGAAAAACAAAACGGGTATAAGTTAAAAGAGGCGACCAAATACGGTGCCCTGATGACGTCCAAATCCACTACTAAAAAGTAAATGGACACGGTCACATGCATATACCCAACTATGAGTCGGGGTCGATCATAGAGAACAATATGTAGGCGATTAGGCGTGTAAGAAAATTATCACTTATTATGATAAGCCAAACACTTAGAATGGTTTTTGAAAATATTTATCACTAAATGCGAAAATGTAAACTAACCTAGAAAGCAATTAAAATGATCAATGGCTACAAGTATGGATGCCTCAGGTATTAATTCTATATTAGCTTCTTCGAAAGACTAACTAGACTTCCTAATTGAATTATCCCAGAAAAAATTAAGAGATTAAGCACACCCAAATATGGCTACAAGTAGTTCAATCTTGTCCCTAGGTAGAATCTATAAAGTGAGGGTTAAAGCCTCAAGTTCTTGTTAATTAATATTTTCCAACCAAAATTATCTTTTCCAAAATCAATTCGAAGTTAATGGGCGAGTCCTAGGGTTTGCTAATCCCTTTGGAAACATTAAAGAATAAGAATAATTACAGAAATAATAACTCACTTGATAATAGTAAAAATCCTTCAGTATATAAGCACAACAAGATATTTAATCCATACTTAAAAATAAATATTTCCATAAACAAGATTCAAGTGCTGGAAAAAATACTACACAATTAAATATTCAATACAAAGCAAGAAAATGAAAAAATGAGCATAAATGAGTAAGAAATTCTCAACCAAAAGTTTCAAATCTTCAAGACCCAAGTGTTTGTGCAAGAACCTTAGCCTCCAAACTTGTCTTCTCGCGTCAAGGGACTGAAAAATAAGCTATAGATCTGCCAAAGATGTGTTTCCGCTAAGCTAGGTCGTATATTTGTGTGTTGGAATTCAGAAGATGTGAAATGCCAAGACTGTCCATAGTTGAAGCCCGTTGACCGCACCTGCGGAAGGATCCTTGTAGGTGTGGCTCCACATATGTGGATAGCCTATCGCAGAAGCGACCTTTGATGGGAAACACTGACTTCGCATAAGCGGACTTACACGCGTAGATGCGCGACCGCAGATGCGAACTTTAAGCGCAGGTGCGCGCCCGCAGCAGTGGTTCTTGTCTCGCAGATGCGATCCCAGGGAAGGCATCTTAATTTCGCAAATGCGGACCATTTCCTCGCAGATGCGAGGTCGCAAAAGGGACCAGTGTTTTGCCGATGCGGAATCACTGAATTTGCACTTTTTAACTCTTTTTTGCTGAATTGACCTTCAATTGAATTCAACTCTCTTCATAGCATCATTTACCTGAAAATCTAGCAATGCACACCATAAATCACCTCATTTTATGATTAAAGGACACAAAAACTAAAGAAAAGAGACTAGAATAAATGGTAAAATCACCACTCATCAACACCCCCAACTTAAAGCTTTTGCTTGTCCTCAAGCAAATCAAAATCAAATATTCAATTAGGTTCTACCATTTAAAGCACAAGTAGCATCGCCATCATTACAAATCACATTCTCCAATTATGTATCATACCTATGGATTTGGTTGGTACTAATAATTAGGCTCACGCACGTGAATCTTAACCAAATAACTCCCTCATTTAAAAACAACTTCAATAACTGCAAAGGAGTTTCAAAATAATCAAGTGACAACAAAAAGCCTCAAGAAGTGACTCAAAAGCACTAGTCTATTACATATGCTCAATTTACTCATTTCGGGATACATCAATGTCACCAATCCATCCTAATTCATGTGCCCTCACAAGAAATATGAAGTCCCAAAATCACCATATTTACAATAACAACACAAGGGACAAATGCACAAAGACATACACTCTCAACAAAGAATTTCAAGTGTTCCAAAATACCATGCCATAAGCTTGGTCTTATTTTAATTCGCCGCTTATTCAAGAACATTCGGTTGGAGATCCCATAAGGACTTTTTTTAGCTTGTAATGTAGGTTTAGGGAAGGATCGGATAAGCATTTCGGATACAAGTGAATACACCCTCCTTGAACACTACTCACATTTGTTTTTCTTTTTTCACTTTGCTTCTTTTTAAACTTAGCCCTTATTGACATCTAGTTACCAACATAGAACCACCTTAAAGTACCTCTCTGGTTTTCTCAAGACTCCATATTTATTTTTATTTATTTATTTATTTTATATGTAACTATTTTCTGTTGGAGCTTGATTATCTTCATATAAACAACTTTGAGGTATATGTTTATACACTCAATGTACAACCTTACCAATTTCTAACTTGACACCAAAACCCCCAACTTAGGATTTTAGCCTCATTTTCGGTATTCATGGAGGGACGGGTTCAAAAGAGGGAATTATTTCACAAAAGGGTAAATGTTTGTAATGAGGTGGCAAAAGAAAAGGTTAAAGGCACAAATGGGGTAAACTAGTGATAATATTTATGCAATGGTAGGCTTAAAAGGCTAAAGAGACTTTATCAAAGATCACAAAGAATGTCTAAGGTCATCCCTCCAACCAAACATAATTAACATTAGTATTGAAAGACCAACAGGGTAAGTTCTAGATGATAGAAGTAAACACAAGAATTATTTATAACAAAAACTAACACACATGGCACATGAACTAATCAAGACGGATCAATTTCACTTCTTAATAAGAGAATTTAGAGCAATATCATGCCAACTAGTGGGCAAAGAGTCACCAAAAGAGCCAAAGAGTTATCACAAAAATTATTCTTCCCCATCCAACTTACTAAAACCAAAATTCGGTTCATACTTCACATACAAGAGACTAATTTTATTAATACCAAACAAACCAAAAGTCTCAACATAACAAAACAAGACTAATTCCCTTAAGAAAGTCGTCACGCCATCCATCATAGGGAAAAGTCACCCGATTCAACACAAAAATGTCCCTCGGAAAAGAATCGTAGCATAAAGATAACTCGAGGAAATACTACTAAAGAGATAAAAATAATATAAACTAAAACTACTAAAGAAGATAAAATAAACACTAAAGAAATAAAAATAAAATAACTAAAAACTACAAAAGAAAATAATAACAAAAGCAACTAATGCTAAAGGAACAAAAATAACAAAAACTAGAAACTCCTAAAGAAACTAAATAAAGAAAGAAAAATAAAATAGAATAACAAAAGCGACTAATCCACAAATATATCATTAATCACAAATTACTCTCGGCAAGAGCTCATGATAAGCAATAATAAAACAAGCCTGGCAAGGGCACACAATATCCATACCAAAACATAAGCCCGACAAGGGCACAAATTAAGCATCAATATACAAATAAAGTGTACTCCCTAAAGCCATCACCAACTAAATATATTGTAGTGTCCTCACTGCACAATACCAAAATAAAATAAGAGTAGTTTAGGGGTCTCTCTGAGGTCTGCATCAGACTAGCTGACTGCGAGAGAAAGGCTAATCACTGCCGTGAAGAACTCTCGGCCTCGTCATCGTCAGTATCATCAGCATCATCACCAACAACACTCGACATGAAGGATTACTCTTCGCTATCATCATCGTCCTCAACAGGTATCTTCCTGTTCGGCTACCCCCATTTGAAGATGGCCTTGATGCCTCTCCACATCTTGATCATAAACTTTCCCTTATTCTTGTTTCTCAGTTTCTCTTTTTAGAAGTCAAACTGAAGGTCTACATATGACTTGACCAAGTTGCCATAGGATGCCTCAAGTCAGCCAACAGAAGCTGCCAACTTCTCATGAGACTTTGCATGCTTTTTATCTGAATCTAGGTAGGTCTTCATGTCTTCCCTGGTAAAAGTGCTCGGGCCTAGGCTGGGGGTGTGAGGGTCCACTAGGGAGATGTGACACTAAATCACGGCTTAATGCCAAGCTGCGAGTTCAACATTCCAAATGGCCCCTCAGGAAATGCTGCCTGTGAGGATAACTCTGGTCCGACAACAGTGGTGACTTTCCTCTTCTTACTATTTACTGCACTACTCTCGCCCGTTACTCTCAACGAATGAAAGGGTTTGTCGGCCGGTAACCAATGATCGGCTCTACGCACCTCAACCTCTGCCCGCCTGCACAACTCTGTAATCAATGAAGGAAACATCAACCCTGGGCTGTCGTCTAGAAAATACTCTCTCAGCACCCGCAGGATATAGTGACTGACATTCACATGAATGACGTCTACTATGCATGCAATGATCAAGGCTTTGGTATATGAGACATCTGAAACATTTCCAATGGGTGATATTCTGTTACAGATGATGTAGAGCCACATTTTGTCTTCAGTTATGAAGTCAATGCACTTCAAACCCTTTCTCCGGTTGGCATTGCTCTCATTCCTGTAGGATAGAGCTTAGAAACAAGACATTCTCCGTTGTTGCAATGATCCTTTTCTCGTACCGGTTCAAGTGGATGGATAGGAAGCCCTAGAATGTCATTAATCTGTTCAGTCCCAAACATTACTGTTTTGCCTATTATGGTGAGTTGTGGGTCGGCGAAGTTTGTACACTTAAGATTAGCG
This sequence comes from Nicotiana undulata, assembly GCA_005239495.1. Classification (NCBI taxonomy): domain Eukaryota; kingdom Viridiplantae; phylum Streptophyta; class Magnoliopsida; order Solanales; family Solanaceae; genus Nicotiana; species Nicotiana undulata. Next base: position 71,388 of record ML285540.1, read on the forward strand.
TAAAACTTACGAACCCACTCCTCATTGTCTTTGAACGGAGTAAGAATGAAGCACAACCAGCCGGAGGTTTGTAGACAACCATAGAATTCTGGGAGCAGCTCGACCAATTTATCCTCGACGATCCCCTTTTCATGAACGATCTTTTTTGGGAGAAGGTTGTCATAATACCATCGATGAGAATCAGCAGACATGAAGCGTGAGTTATCAAATTGTTCCTCCACAGCCTCCTCAATTTCATGATCAAGCAGAGCATTTTCATTCATGTTCGGGTCCATCTGAAGCTCAAAGTACCTTCAAAGAAATCAAAACTATGTTAGTCGGGCAGTAGAATCATGTTAAGAGATTCAAAACAATGCAATTAGTCCACGAATGGGCCCCGGAAGCTCCAGTTGCAAAGCTACTGGAATTGCCAAATCTACCCAATTTCTGCACCTGCGGAAAAACAACCGCAGGTGCGGTCCCGCTTCTACGGGTAATATTTCGCTTCTGCAACCAAACAATGCACCTGCAGAATGGGCCTCGCATGTGTGAGGCCACAAGTGCGACCATTTTCTCACTTCTGCGGTGTTCTTCAAGGGTTTCATAAAACCAGAACTGCCGACTCTTCTTCAATTTAAGCATGATTTTACCACATAATTTATACTCAAGAATTCTAAATTAGTTCACTACATGAACATACGACCCTATTAAGACTGATTTTGTGGTACTCAGCAAAAACTTTTCTTTTGGACAATTCGTGAGACACATGACACATAGAGATAATGTTATGCTTCTTCAATCTAATTTGGTACTCAGACTTCCCAATAAAATTATTTTTCATCATTAGCATCACACACATACACACTCTCAACCAATGTCCCTCACTCCTAAAACTAACATAGATAGAAGAAAAAGGAAAACTGGACAGTAAAGAAAACAGCCATGGCGATGAGATGGAGAAGAGGAAGAAGATAAAAGTAGAAGAGAGGAGTAGAAGAGAGACTGAGAATGATACCAGTGTTGTCTTGTGCGTGAGATCTTGATTGTGACAACAAATTGTGTGAGAGATGAGAGGAGTTTGAGTTTGGGGGAAAAAGGTTAGAGTATACCTGATTAAATGAGGGCTTGGATCATTAAACATGCCTGACTTATGCACTTGTGGCAAAAGAGGCTCTTCTGCGAAGCTGATTATGCGGTTATGTCATCGCACCTGTGCGAAATGCGCATCTGCGCCAAGTTGCTTCGCTTCTGCAGAAGCGCACCTGCGTGATTTTGTCCGCAGGTGAGGTTGCACCAGAGTTCAGCTGGACAGATCTGGGCAGCCATTATTTTGGCTTGTTCCAACACTTCAAAACCCTCAATTCAACTCCAAACAATTTGAAACTTTGCAGATTAGTCAAAAATAACATAATAAACTATTCTAAAAAGGAAAATTTCCAACAACAACCAAAATTTTGAAAATGATGGATTGCCTCCCACTAAGCGTTGCATTTAACGTCATGGCGTGAGACGGAACAACTTTACCACTTTTCTTACCACTTGGACGATATAAATTGTGCACCTAACTTGGAATCAATTTTGTGACCACGAGCGGTTGGGGTAGTATGTAGATGATCAAGCTAAACTTTAATTTCTTCATTTTGCATTTCCTGGCTTTCATGTGAGGAATGACATTTTGCCTTCTTGTTCCCTCAAATTGTAAGATGTATGTCCTTTGGCTTTACTCCTCGCAATCCCTCATTGACTCGCGTAGTTCAATTTTCATATCACCACATAATTCCAATATTGAAAAATGTTTGGGAATGTGACAATGACATCAAACCTCCAAATTGCAATTCTTCCCGGATTTTGACATCCTCTTTTTCCCTGGGAATAGAGTCAACTTCGACCATATTTTCAATTATACCGGTTGACTCAAATTTCATATTTTTCTTGGCATCACTAACAAGCATGGAGTCAGTTGGCGGATGTTCAATTCTTGATTCCTCAAAATAAAGCTCACTTTCTTCCTCGATGTCGGACTCTTCTTGATCTCTTTCCACACTCTCAAGTTGGAGGGCATATTGAGTCTCAACCAATGATTTCATTTGATCTTCCAAAGTGCGTATAGTCTCATCATTTCGATGTAGTTCTTGTTTTAAGTCCTCGAGTGCCAAGATTAGCTTCTTCTCATTTTCAAGAATGGTCGCCAACATGAGCATCATCCTCTCATTATGAGCATTTGAGAGTTCTTCTTGGTTTTGATCTAGTGCCGAAGAAGGATTTTTGGCTTCAACCTCTAAGGTAGGTTCTTGGCCATCATTTACTTTCGAGGCTTTTGGACCTCTAAAGCTTCAAGCATTTCTCCCATTTGTAAGTGCAACCTTTCAAGCGCCAAATCATTTTGTTGGCTATTTTCCAAAAGCTCCTCCAAGGCATTTTTCTCTTTGTTTCCTCCTTCAAGTAGGAATTCTAACATGAGCTTGAACTCTCCATTTTGACCATGCCTAATTTCTTCCACTTCCATATCCCTATAATTGTCATAAAAAAAAGTAGAATCAACATAGTGTGGGAATGGGGAAGGGAAGGACAATTAAGCACAATAATCCCAATCACAATTTTGATGACCACACTTATCACAAATATTCCACTCATGGGTTTGAGATTGTGCGCACAATCCGCCCCCGGGAGAATTTAAATAATTTTGCCACGAGTGTGGTCCTCCACAGTAAGGACAAGGGTCATCAAAGTATGAACAACTACCATCCGACCAATTTTCATCATATGATGCCATTTTTTTCAACACTAAGAAAATACACAAGAAACAATCAGGAAGATAAAGATATGAAAAAAAATTACACAAATATTCACAAGTGTGGACCAAATCACTTATGCTTACTTCTCAAACAACCTAAATACGCTAAATTGATCCCCGGAAACGGCGCCAATTTTGATGACGACTAAATCCACTACTAAAAAGTAAATGGACATGGTCGCATGTAATATAATTTACCCAACTATAAGTCGGGATCGAATTCCACAGAGAACAATATGTAGGTGATTAGGAGTGTAAGAAAATTATCACTTATTATGCTGATCCAAACACTTAGAATGATTTTTGAAAATATTTATCACTAAATGCGAAAATATAAACTAACCTTGAAAGCAATTAAAATGACCAATGGCTACAAGTATGGATGTCACGACCTAAATTGCCAACCCTCAGGATCGTGGTGGCGCCTAACACAACACTTGCTAGGCAAGCCAATGTTAGAACTTTAATTAACCATTTTCTTATATAAGTTTACTTAAACACAAAAGAAAAATGTAAAATAAGAAGGGAATCTGATACTTTCCAATAAATGCAATCAATAATAATATTCGATGTGATGAAACGAACCACGAACTAATACTAAGTGTATAACTACCCAGGGTCTGGTGTCACAATTCACGAACTACTACAAAATACTATAAATAATTGGGCTGACAGAAATGTACCTCTGTTATTAATGAAATAAAATTGTATCTAAATAATAAATGGAAGACTCCAGGAATCTGCGGACACCAGCATATCTACCTCGTGTCTCCGTGAGAATAATGCCCGCTACTACTTTCACCTAACTATAACGACCCGGTCGGTCGTTATGTAGAACGTGCATTATTTTCACTGTTTCTGCCTTGTCGTAGCTTGGTTAGACTATTCATGATATGATAGAATTGATTAGCTCGGGTTCAGAGTGATTATAGAAGGAATTTAGGCACTTAGTCTGTAAAAATAGCCTTAGAGTTGGAAAAGCCAACCCGAAGTTGACTTATTGGTAAATGACCTCGGAATGCATATTTTATGGCTCAGATAGCTTCGTTAGGTGATTTTGGACTTAGGAGTGTGTTCGGAATATTTTGTGATGTCCGGTGTAGAGTTAGGCTTGAATTGGCGAAAGTTAGTTTTTGACGATTTCCAGTCGGCAGTGGAAAATAGGCTATCGGGGTCGGAATGGAATTTCGACAGTTGGAGAAGGTTCTTAATGTCATTTCGTATATGTCTGTAAAATTTTAGGTTAATCGGAGTTGTTTTGGGTAGTTTCGGCATCGTTGGTTTAGGAATTTCAATGTTCATAGGCTTGAATTCGATGAAGCTTTGGAGTTTTGATGTTGTTATTGGTGTTTTGAAGGTTCGACTAAGTTTGGATGATCATTTAGGACGTGTTGGTACATTTGGTTGAGGTCCCGAGGGCCTTGGGTGTGTTTCGGGTGGTTAACGGACCAACTCGTGGCTTGAGAACTTGGCAGATTTCTGGTGTTTCCTGTTGCTGGTTTTCTCTTCTGCGATCGCGAGGAGTATCCTGCGATCGCGTAGGCTTGGAGATGAGGGGTTGGATAATTGTTCAATGAGATCGCATAAGGGAGGTTGTGATCGCAGAGGTCAAGGCGGCAATGCAGTGAAATCACGTGGTATGGTCCGCGATCACGTAGGTCTATTTGGGCGCGTGAGGGAGTCAACTTTTGTGCATTGCGATCGCGTGAGGATGTTTGCGATCGTGTGAGTTTGGACCAGGTTGAACCGCGATCGCGTGGTGAATTATGCGATCGCGTAAGGTTAAATTTGGGGGCTGTTGAATTACTCTCCGCGATCGCGACAGGATGTCCCCGATCGCATAGAAGAAAGCACTGGACATAATCTTTAAGTCCAAAAACGAGGGTTTTAGCCATTTTTCAAAAAACTCCATTAGAGATCTCGGGAGAAAGGAGATTTTGGAGAGATTTCAGTGGGAGACTTGAGGTACGTGTTCTTTAATCATTCTTGGTCTAATTTCATGAATTAGTATTGATTATTACCATGGAAATTGGAGAATCAAAGTGGAAATTGGGGAAGAAGGGGAAGAAAAATTAGGAAATTCTTTTGACGAATTGAAGGGGTATTCGTGGTCGGATTTTGATAAAATTGATATGGGTAGACTCGGGTGAAGATAAGGATTCCAGTTTTGTGAATTTTTTTGATTTTTGAGACGTGGGCCCGAGGGCCAGGTTTTGACCAATTTCGAGATTTTGAGTATTTTTGGTAAATTTTGATTGGGATTCATTCCTTAGCACATTGTAATGATGTACATTTGATTGTTGATAGATTTGGAGCGCTCGGAGGCCGAAATTCGAGGCAAGGGCATTGCAAGGTAGTCTTTTAGCCGGTTTTGAGGTAAGTAACGTCTTCAACCTTGGAACTGAGGGTTCGAAACCCCAAGTTGTCTGGTAATTGTTGTTGATTAAGGTGACGCACTAGCCAAGTGACGGGCATATGGGCGTACATCGAATATTTGTGGCCTGGCTCACCCCATGCCACTGTCTAATGGTTGTTTTACACTGATACTCGTACTGTAAGGGTTATAAATCCCTTGAACCTAGTAGGAATCATGATAAGCATAATGGCCAAGGTTTCACACCAATATGTTGAGACCGGAATGGTCAGTTATTACTGTCTCTAGCTGTGATTATTACTTGCATATGTGCAGTCCTGTCATGGTACATGTTTTCATGCTCAGTCTCGATAATTGTTAGTTACTTCTATCTTATTCTTGTTTGGGCTGATTTTCATGCATTGAGAGCATTGTGGGTGAGACTTGAAAGTATTGATTGAACAAGGCCTAGGGCCGAATTGTGAGACAATTATGAGATCGAACTACACACCGGATCAATTTTTGAATCATGCCTTCGTTGGCTTGATATAGCGCTTGGGCTTATAAGAGCCCCTCCGGAGTCTTTACACCCCCAGTGAGCGCACATATATTGAGGGATGGATCTTCCCTGGGCATGGAGCTTTTCCGAAGCTATGTGGTATATTGAGGGATGGATCTTCCCTGGATACGGATCTTGTCCGAGTGTTATGTTCCGGAGATGGATCTTCTCCGTGGGGCTGGACTGGCTTTCTTCTTCTCCGGTACTGAGTGACTACGTCACTGTGTTATGTATATTCCAGGATGGACTTTCCTTGGGCTTGATGGCCAATTCCAGTACCGAGGGGACTATCTGATGAGAGTTTACATACCATGTTCGTGACATTTTTTTATTTTATATGAACTTATGCGAGTTTACAGTTATAGTTGGTGCATCATGCTTATTTCTAATATTTTATTTCCATTTTCAAGTTATTTACTGTTGTGCATGATTACGGAGGTTTGGTCCGTCACTACCTCTCAGTCCATAGGTTATTTTCGTTACTTACTGAGTTGGTGTACTCACGTTATTCCCTGCACCTTGTGTGCAGATCCAGGTACATTGAGATCCAGCTCTGGTCAGTGAGTCACAGCAGTTTCATCGGAGTTGACGAGGTAGCAGCTGGCGACCGTGATCTCGTCATCTCTTTCTTTTCTACCTGTCGTATTTACTTTCAGACTATGTTGGTCATTTCTTTGGGGTCTTGTTTATGAATTAGTAGCTCATGACTGCGTGACACCGGATCCGTGATTGTAGGATTTGAGTTTTGTTTTCCATAAATTTTTTCCAATTTCTGATTTACTATTATTATTGACCTCAAATTTATTAAAAGGGGTATTCTCTCTGATAATTGAACTTAGATTAGTTATAGATAGGTGGTTGTCCTGGTTCTATGACAGGCGCCATCACGACTCCGAAATTGGGTCGTGACAAGTTGGTATCAGAGCCCTAGGTTGAATAGGTCTCACCAGTCATGAGAAGGTTTAGTAGAGTCTTGTGGATCGGTACGGAGACGTCTGTACTTGTCTTCTAGAGGCTACAGAACCCTTAGGAAAATTCCACATCCTCGAATTCTGTCGTGCGACCCTGTTGAACTCGGGAACTAAACTTCTGTTGTTTTCATTCTCTCACAGATGGTGAGGACTCGTGCTACCGGTAGTGGTGATCAGACACCAGCAGGACTAGCTAGAGGTCGAGGCCATGGCCGGGGCCGTGGCAGAGGGAGGGGTGCAGCCCGCACAGCAGCTGGGGCAGCACCTGTGGACCCTCCTGTTGCTCAGGATCAGGTCCCCGTAGCTGAGATTCCAGCGGAGCAGGCTTAGGCACCAGCAGTGCCCATAGTGATTCCGGGTCTTCAAGAGACCCTAGCTCAGATTTTGACGGTGTGCACCAGTTTGGCACAGGCCGTTGCAGTGTCCACCACTGCTACTACTTCTCAGGCCGAGGGAGGCATTCAGACTCCAGCTGCCCGGACACCTGAGTAGGTCATCCAGGGACTTCAGACACCTGGGGCAGTCCCAGCACAGCCGATTGCTCCAGTACAGGATTATGTGGTTCCAACCTTAGCTGATGATGAGCAGCGTAGGTTGGAGAGATTCAGCAGGCTACAGCCTCCTACCTTTAGTGGTACTGAGGGCGAGGACGCCCAGGCCTTCTTGGACAAGTGTTAGAGGATACTACGCACAGTAGGGATACTAGAGGCCAGCGGAGTTCCATTTACTACTTTCCAGTTCTCAGGAGTTGCACTTGCTTGGTGGGAGGCCTATGAGAGGCGTAGACCCGCTGATGCAGCGCCCCTTACATGGCACCGGTTCTCCATTCTCTTCTTGGAGAAGTATATACCACAGTCTCGCAGAGAGGAGCTGCGCAGAGAGTTCGAGCAGTTGCGTCAGGGAGACATGACGGTAACGCAGTATGAGATGAGGTTCTCTAAGTTAGCTCGTCATGCCATCTGGCTAGTTCCCACAGACAGAGAGAGGATCAGTAGATTTGTTGATGGTCTTACTTATCAGTTACGGATTTTTCTGACCAGAGAGAGGGTATCTGGGGCTTCTTTTGAGGAGGTAGTCGACATAGTCAGGGAGATTGAGTCAGTACGCCGCTAGGAGCATGTTGAGAGGGAGGCCAAGAGGCCTCGAGGATCTGGTAGTTATGGTAGTGGTCACTCGGGAGGTCATTATTAGTATAGCAGAGGTCGTCCATTCAGACCTCCTCAGCCAGCTCGTCCAGTTTACAGCGGTACTTCACTAGGACACGGTCCCCGTAGTTCTCATCCGGGCCGTTCATCATTTAGTGCACTTCCAGCCCAGAGCTCATCCAAGTAACAGTCAGTTCAGGGTTCTTCAACACATGGTTCTTTTAGCAGCTACTCTGGTTCCAGGGGTTCCTTTCAGTCCCCGACGTCATTTGCTGAGAGAGGTTGTTTTGAGTGTGGGGATCCAGGTCATATCAAGAGGTTTTGTCCCCGCCTTTCTGGTAGTTCTTATCAGCAGAGGAGCCAGCCTCCAGCTTCAGCACCTGTTTCTACACCACCAGCTCAGGCAGCCAGGGGTGGAGGAAAGGCAGTGAGAGGCCGCCCTAGAGGGGAAGGTCGATCAGGTGGGGGACAGGCCCGTTTCTATGCACTTCCGGCCAGACCAGATGCCATAGCTTCAGATGCAGTGATTACAGGTATTATTTCCGTCTGTCACCAAGATGCTTCGGTATTATTTTATCCTGGTTCCACATATTCATATGTTTCATCATACTTTGCACATTTCTTGGATATGCCCTGTGAGTCCTTAATTTTAGTTGTTCATGTGTCGACTCCAGTGGGGAATACGGTTGTGGTAGACCGGGTGTACCGGTCTTGTGTTATATCTATTGGGGGTTTGGAAACCCGAGCGGACTTATTATTGCTTAGTATGGTTGACTTCGATGTGATATTGGGCATGGATTGGCTATCTCCGTGCCATATTGTTCTTGACTGTCACGCCAAGACCATGACCTTAGCTATGCCAGGATTTTCGAGGATTGAGTGGAGGGGTTCAGTGGAGTATGTGCCTAGTAGGGTGATTTCTTATCTGAAGGCCCAGCGTATGATTGGGAAGGGATGTGAGTCTTATCTAGCCTTTGTGAGGGATGTTAGTAGTGAGACTCCTTCTATTGATTATGTTCCTGTGGTTCGTGAGTTTCCGGACGTTTTCCCTACAGACCTGCCAGGCATGCCACCTGACAGGGACATTGATTTGTTACCAGATACCCAGCCTATCTCTATTCCGCCTTACCGCATGGCCCCAGCAGAGTTGAAGGAATTGAAGGAGCAGCTTCAGGAGCTCCTTGATAAGGGGTTCATTCGGCCTAGTGTTTCACCTTGGGGTGCACCGGTGTTGTTCGTAAAGAAGAAGGATGGTTCTATGCGCATGTGCATTGACTATAGGCAGCTGAATAAGGTTACGGTGAAGAACCGGTATCCTTTGCCTCGCATTGATGATTTATTTGATCAGCTTCAGGGAGCTAAGGTGTTCTCCAAGATTGACTTGAGATCGGGGTATCACCAATTGAAGATTCGGGATTCTGATATTTTGAAGACTACTTTCAGGACCAGATACGGTCACTATGAGATTTTGGTTATGTCTTTTGGGTTGACCAATGCCCCAGCCGCGTTCATGCACTTGATGAACAGCGTGTTTCAGCCTTACCTTGATTCATTCGTTATTGTGTTCATTGATGACATCCTGGTGTATTCTCGTAGCCAGGAGGAGCACACTCAGCATTTGCGGGTTGTGTTGCAGAGGTTGAGAGAAGAGAAGCTTTATGCAAAGTTCTCCAAGTGTGAGTTCTGGCTTAGTTCGGTAGCTTTCTTGGGTCACGTGGTGTCTAGTGAGGGTATTCAGGTGCCCCCGAAGAAGATAGAGGCGGTGCAGAGTTGTCCCAGACCGTCCTCAGCTACAGAGATTAGGAGTTTCCTTGGGTTGGCCGGTTATTACCGTTGCTTTGTGGAGGGATTTTCTTCTATTGCTTCACCTCTGACCAGATTGACCCAGAAGGGTGCTCCATTCAGATGGTCCGACGAGTGTGAGGAGAGCTTTCAGAAGCTCAAGTCAGCATTGCCTACAGCTCCGGTATTGGTATTGCCTACTGGTTCGGGTTCTTACACAGTCTATTGTGATGCTTCCAGAGTTGTCTTGGGAGCGGTTTTGATGCAGGACGGTAGGGTGATTGCCTACGCGTCTAGACAGTTGAAGGTGCACGATCTTGAGCTAGCTGCCATTGTTCATGCTTTGAAGATTTGGCGTCATTATTTGTATGGGGTACAGTGTGAGATTTTTATTGACCATCGTAGCTTGCAGTATTTTCTGAAGCAGAAGGATTTGAATCTACGTCAGAGAATATGGTTGGAGCTTCTTAAGGATTATGACCTCACCATTCTATATCATCCGGGGAAGGCCAATGTAGTGGTCGATGCCCTGAGTCACCGAGCAGGGAGTTTGGGAAGTCTAGCCTATCTTTTGGCAGCGGAGTGGCCCTTAGCACGTGATGTTCAGGCCTTAGCAGGGCAGCTGGTGAGATTGGATTTGTCCGAGCCTCCGCGGATGTTAGCTAGCATGGCGTCCCGGTCTTCTCTATATGATCAGATTAGATCACGTCAGTATGATGAACGTTATTTGTTGATTCTTCAGGACATGGTCCATCGAGGTGATGTCAGGGATGTAACTATTGATGATGACGGGGTTATGAGGATGCAGGGCCGTATTTGTGTGCCCGACGTAGATGGTCTTCGAGAGTCGATATTGTTAGAGGCCCATAGCTCGCGGTATTCCATCCACCCGGGTGCCACGAAGATGTACCAGGACCTGAGACAGCAGTATTGGTGGAGGCGGATGAAGAGAGACATTGTGGAGTATGTAGCACGGTGCCTCAACTGCCAGCAGGTCAATTATGAGCACCAGAGGCCAGGTGGATTGCTTCAGGAGTTAGTCATTCCAGAGTGGAAGTGGGAGCAGATCACCATGGACTTTGTAGTTGGGCTTCCACGGACTTCGAAGTGATTTGATGCTATTTGGGTCGTTGTGGATCGACTGACCAAGTCCGCGCACTTCATTCCTGTCAGTACTACTTATACTTCGGAGAGGTTAGCTGGTATTTACATCAGGGAGATTGTCCGATTGCATGGGGTCCCAGTTTCTATTATCTCCGACAGAGGTACTCAGTTCACATCCCGGTTTTGGCGGGCTTTGCAGAGAGGTATAGGTACTCAGGTAAAGATGAGCACATAATTTCATCCCTAGACCGACGGGCAGTCAGAGCGGACTATTCAGATCCTAGAGGACATTTTGCGTGCTTGTGTGATTGATTTCGGTGGTTCGTGGGATCAGTTTCTGCCATTAGCGGAGTTTGCATATAATAACAGTTACCAATCCAGTATTCAGATGGCGCCGTATGAGGCTTTATATGGTAGGAGGTGTAGATCTCCAGTTGGTTGGTTTGAGCCCGGTGAGGCTAGGTTGTTAGGCCCTGATTTGGTTCAGGATGCGTTGGAGAGGGTGAAGATGATTCAGGAGTGGCTTCGCACGGCTCAGTCTAGGCATAAGAGCTATGCGGACCGGAAGGTTCGGGACGTGTCTTTCATGGAGGGTGACAAGGTACTGCTGAAGGTGTCACCCATGAAGGGTGTTATGAGGTTCGGGAAGAGGGGAAAGCTTAGTCCCCGGTTCATTGGTCCATTTGAGGTGCTTCAGAAGGTTGGAGAGGTGGCTTATAGACTTGCTTTGCCACCCAACTTGTCTAGTGTTCATCCGGTGTTCCATGTGTCGATGCTCCAGAAGTATGTTGGTGACCCGTCTCATGTCTTGGACTTCGGTACAGTTCAGCTCGAGGATGATATGTCATATGAGGTTGAACCAGTTGCTATTTTGGCTCGCAAGGTCATAAAGTTGAGGTCAAAAGAGATAGATTCAGTGAAGGTGCAGTGGATAGGTCAGCCAGTGGAGGAGGCTACTTGGAAGACCGAGCAGGAGATGCGGAGCAGATATCCTCACTTGTTTGAGACTCCAGGTATGTTTCTAGACCCGTTCGAGGACAAACGTTTGTGTAAGAGGGGGAGAATGTAATGACCTGGTCGGTCTTTACGTAGAACGTGCATTATTTTCACTATTGCTGCCTTGTCGTAGCTTGGTTAGACTGTTCATGAGATGATAGAATTGATTAGCTCGGGTTCAGAGTGATTATACAAGGAATTTAGGCACTTAGTCTCTAAAAATAGCCTTAGAGTTGGAAAAGTCAACCTGGAGTTGACTTATTGGTAAATGACCTCGGAATGCGGATTTTATGGCTCGGATAGCTTCGTTAGGTGATTTGGGACTTAGGAGTGTGTTCAGAATGTTTTGTGATGTCCGGTGTAGAATTAGGGTTGAATTGGCGAAAGTTAGTTTTTGGCGATTTCCGGTCGGCAGTGGAAAATAGTCTATCGGGGTCGGAATGGAATTACGACAGTTGGAGCAGATTCGTAATGTCATTTCGGATATGTTTGCAAAATTTCAGGTAATCGGAGTTGTTTTGGGTAGTTTCGGCATCGTTGGTTTAGGAATTTCAATGTTCATAGGCTTGAATTCGATAAATTTTTGGAGTTTTGATGTTGTTATTGGTGTTTTGAAGGCTCGACTGAGTTTGGATGATCATTTAGTACGTGTTGGTATATTTGGTTGAGGTCCCGAGGGCCTCGGGTGTGTTTCGGGTGGTTAACGGACCAACTCGTGGCTTGAGAACTTGGCAGATTTCTGGTGTTTCCTCTTGCTGGTTTTCTCTTCCGCGATCGCGAGGAGTATCCTGCGATCGCGTAGGCTTAGCGATGGGGGGTTGGATAATTGTTCAATGCGATCGCAGAAGGGAGGTTGCCATCGCAGAGGTCAAGGCGGCAATGCAGTGCGATCGCGTGGTATGGTCCGCGATCGCGTAGGTCTATTTGGGCGCGTGAGGGAGTCAGCTTTTGTGCATTGCGATCGCGTGAGGATGTTTGCGATCGTGTGAGTTTGGACCAGGTTGAACCGCGATTGCGTGGTGAATGTTGCGATCGTGTAAGGTTAAATTTGACGAATTGAAGGGGTATTCGTGGTCGGATTTTGATAAAATTGATATGGGTAGACTCGGGTGAAGATAAGGATTCCAGTTTTGTGAATTTTTCTGATTTTCGAGACGTGGGGCCGGGTTTTGACCAATTTTGAGTATTTTTGGTAAATTTTGATTGGGATTCATTCCTTAGCACATTGTAATGATATACATTTGATTGTCGATAGATTTGGAGTGCTTGGAGGCTGAAATTTGAGGCAAGGGCACTGCGGAGTAGTCTTTTAGCCGGTTTTGAGGTAAGTAACGTCTTCAACCTTGGATCTGAGGGTTCGAAAACCCAAGTTATCTGGTAATTGTTGTTGATTAAGGTGACGCACTATCCAAGTGACTGGCATATGGGCATACACCGAATATTTGTGGCCTGGCTCACCCCATGGCACTGTCTAATGGTTGTTTCACACTGATACTCGTACTGTAAGGGTTATAAATCCCTTGAACCTAGTAGGAATCATGATAAGCATAATGGCCAAGGTTTCACACCAATATGTTGAGACCGGAATGGTCAGTTATTACTGTTTCTAGCGATTCTTGAATCATGCCTTCGTTGGCTTGATATAGCGCTTGGGCTTATAGGAGCCCCTTCGGAGTCTTTACACCCCCAGTGAGCGCACATATATTGAGGGATGGATCTTTCTTGGGCATGGATCTTGTTCGAAGCTATGTGGTATATTGAGGTATGGATCTTCCCTGGATACGGATCTTGTCCGAGTGTTATGTTCCGGAGACGGATCTTCTCCGTGGGGCTGGACTGGCCTTCTTCTTCTCCGGTACTGAGTGGCTACGTCACTGTGTTATGTATATTCCGGGATGGACTTTTCCTGGGCTTGATGGCCAATTCCAGTACCGAGGGGACTATCTGATGAGAGTTTACATACCATGTTTGTGACATTTTTTATTCTATATGAGCTTATGCGAGTTTACAGTTATAGTTGGTGCATCATGCTTATTTCTAATATTTTATTGCCACGTTCAAGTTATTTACTATTGTGCATGATTATGGAGGTTTGGTCCGTCACTACCTCTCAGCCCATAGGTTGTTTTCGTTACCTATTGAGTTGGTGTACTCACGGTATACCCTGCACCTTGTGTGCAGATCCAGGTACATTAAGATCCAGCTCTGGTCAGTGAGTCACAGCAGTTTCATCGGAGTTGACGAGGTAGCAGCTGCCGACCGTGATCTCGTCATCTCTTTCTTTTCTACCTGTCGTATTTACTTTCAGACTATGCTGGTCATTTCGTTTGGGTCTTGTTTATGAATTAGTAGCTCATGACTGCGTGACACCGGATCCTGGATTGTAGGATTTGACTTTTGTTTTCCACTAATTGTTTCCAATTTCTGATTTACTATTATTATTGACCTCGAATTTATTAAAAGGGGTATTCTCTCTGATAATTGAACTTAGATTAGTTATAGATAGGTGGCTGGCCTGGTTCTACGGCAGGCGCCATTACGACTCTGAAATTGGGTCATGACACTAACTCTGACCGGTACCTGGATCTGCACAAGAAGTGCAGAGTGTAGTATCAGTACAACCGACCCATGTATTGAGTAAGTGCCGAGCCTAACCTCGACGAAGTAGTGACGAGCCTACGACGGGGCAATCATAACATAACCTAAGACAATATATAATAAAGCAAGAAAGAAATTCTAAACTAAGCAAAAACAATAAACTGTAACAATAAATAAAGTAACTCGGCTGCCTTTTTCAGGTCTCAGCTATAAGCAAATTCCCACCTAAGTTTCCAATTTCCAAATTTCTCTGTAAAATAACCGTAATTGGAAAAATATGAAAAAATAGTAAAGTAAAACAGTAAGTTTTTAAATATTTGAGTTTTAAAAATCAGTAAAACATAACTGTCTTTCCTTATCGCTCCTTGTTGCGGCGTGCAACCCGCTCCCACATGTCCACCTTTATTGCTCCTCCCTATATATATCACCCTTATTACACATGTTGCGGCGTGCAACCCAATCCCACCTGTCCACCCTTATCACTCCTTGTTGCGGCGTGCAACACGCTCCCACCAGACATATCATATCAGTTTATTTATTTATGAAAACTTTCACAATTCAAGCCAAGCCTTTCACAATATTTTTTTTCTCAACAATTGTAAACAGGAAATGGTATAAGTCATAAACTTCATCAAATATCATTTCATAATGAAACCAACCAGAACATATGTAAATATCGTAACACTGTCATCCAGCTCAATCTTTATGTATCATAACAAAACCAAGGGAATAGCCAACACTTCTAACATACTTGAAACAATACTTGACAATAATTTAATGAAACCAAATAGCCATGTAAGCCTAAATGATTATACAACAATTAAGCCAGGAGGCAAATAATTGGAAACGGGGAAGGCATCATGTTAAACAGACAATTTGGTAGTGTATAGGTACTCGTCACCTTACCTATACACCACACATAGGCAATTCCACATAACAATCAGGTTGGGGATCCCTATTCCCTCAAGTCAAGGTTAAATGAAGCACTTACCTCGATCTCACAAGCAATTCATGCTTTAGCACTGCCTTTCCTTTAGAATTTTCTTCTAATCCGCTCGAATCTAATCACAATTGGTTCAATGTCATCAATCATAGCCTAAAGGAATCAACTTTATTGAAAAACTATGGCTTTCCTATGTTTTCTTACCAAAATACAAAAATCGACCCCAGACCCGTTTGGTCTAAACTTGAGGTTCGGACCAAAACCCGTTTAACCAATCTCCCCGAGCCCTGATATGCAATTGGTATTGGAATCCGACCTCAATTCGAGGTCTAAATCCCCAAATTTTGAAATTCTTAAGTTCTACCCAAAAACCCAATTTTTACCATGAATACTTTAGATATTTGGTTGAAATCTTCTTAAAAGTTGTTAAGAATTGAAATGAATTGGTTAGATTCAGTACCAATGGTTTGGAGAAGTTTGGGTATTTGGAAAATCGCCTATGGAGTTTTAGGGTTTGAGATAATTGAAAAATGGGTGAAAATCCCGTCTAAAATCTCACTTAACAGGTTGCAGATGTCGCATTTGCGATCTGAAGTTTGCATTTGCGGCATCTGGGCTCCCTAGGCATACTTCGCATATGCGATATATATATGTCGTATTTGCGACATCTGGGATCCTAGGCATACTTCGCATTTGTCACATCTGGGCACACCAGAAACCAACAATTTTTCCTGACACGAAAATGAGCATAACTTCCTCATACGATGTCCAAATTTGATGATTCTTTTTCCTATGGCTCCATAATTACGATACGGATCTAATGGTTCGATAATAACTGAATTTGGAGCTCATTTTCTTAATATGGTATCATTTATGCTTGAAGAAACGACGATGAAGCATAAAAATAAGCGCAACATAGCCTAAACCCATCCGAAACTCACCCAAACCCCCGGGGCTCCAAACCAAACATGCACATAAGTCTAAAAGTATCATATGGACTTGCTCGTGAAATCAAGTCATCAAAATAACATCAAAAACTACGAATTTAACCTCAAAACTCATGCTTTTCTCAAGAACACTTAAATTTTCTAACTTTTCAACCGGACGTCCAAATCACGTCAAATAAATTCTGATTCTCACCGAATTTCACAGATAGGACTTAAATATCATAACAAACTTGTACCGGGATCCGGAACCAATATACGGGACCGATACCAATGAGTTCAAACATTAATTCATTTCTTTATTTCCTTTAAAAACCAATACAACAATTTTCTTCAAAAATTATTTTCTAAGGTTAGGGACCTCAGAATTCAATTCCGGGCATACGCCCAAGTCCCATATTTTACTACGGACCTCTCGGGATCGTCGGAACACAGATCCGGGTCCGTTTACTTAGAATATTGACCAAAGTCAACTAAAATCAAATTTTAACTCTAAAAATTTCTATTTCTCATATTTTCACATAAAAGCTTTCCGGTTTCACGCCCAGACTGCGCAAGCAAATCGAGGTAATTAAAATTTGTCTTTTTATGTCTAATAATCCTAGAATTGGGTCTAAATTCTTCAAATGACCCTTTGGGTCATCACAATCTCCACCTCTAAAACAAACGTTCGTCGTCGAACGGACATAGAAAATTACCTGTATTGGCAAACAAGTGGGGATATTTACTCCGCATGTCTGACTTGGACTCCCAAGTAGCTGCCTCGACGGGCTGACCTTCTATTGCACTCTAACTGAAGGATAACTCTTTGACCTCAACTAACGAACCTACCGGTCTAAAATGGTTACCGGCTTCTCCTCATAAGTCAAATCTTTGTCCAATTGGACAGAGCTGAAATCTAACACGTGGGACGGGTCACCATGATATTTCCAGAGCATAGACACATGGAATACCGGAAGAACTGAGGATAACCCTGGAGGCAACGCATGTTTATAAGCCACCTCCCCTACTCTCTCCAGAATCTCAAATGGCCTAATATACCTAGGGCTCAACTTACCCTTCTTCCCAAATCTCATAACACCCTTTATGGGTGATATCCGAAGCAATACTCTCTCTCTAACCATAAATTCCACATCACGAACCTTACGGTCGGCATGACTCTTATGTTTGGACTGAGTTGCACGAAGTCGATCCTGTATAATCTTGACCCTATCTAAGGCCTCTTGAACTAAGTCTGTACCCAATAACTGAGCTTCTTGGGGCTCAAATCACCTAACTGGCGATCTACACCGTCTACCACATAACGCCTCATAAGGAGCCATCTGAATGCTCGACTGGTAGCTATTATTGTAGGTAAACTCCGTTAACGGCAAGAATTGATCCCAAGAACCTCCAAAGTCAATAACACAAGCGCGTAGCATATCCTCTAAGACCTGAATAGTACGCTCAGACTGCCTGTCCGTTTGAGGATGGAGTGTTGTGCTCAACTCAACCCGTGTACCCAACTCGAACTGAACTGCCCTTCAAAAGTGCGAAATAAATTGTGTACCTCGATAAAAAATGATAGACATGGGCACACCGTGAAGGCGAACAATCTCTCGAATTTATATCTATGACAACTGCTCCGAAGTATACGTACTTTCCACTGGAATGAAATGTGCTGATTTAGTCAGCCTATCCACAATAACCCAAATTGCGCCGAACTTCCTCTGAGTTCGTGGGAGTCCAACAAAGAAGTCCATAGTGATACGCTCCCACTTCCACTCAGGAATGTCTATATGTTGAAGCAAACCACCGGGTCTCTGATGCTCATACTCACTGCCTTCCTACTCAATGCATCAGCCACCACTTTGACCTTCCCCGGATGGTACAATATAGTGACGTTATAATATTTCAATAATTCTAACCATCTCATTTGCCTCAAATTAAGATCCTTTTGTTTGAACAAGTACTGAAGACTCTGATGATCCGTGTAAACCTCACACGGCACACCATAAAGATAGTGCCTCCATATTTTCAAAGCGTGAACAATGGCTGCCAACTCTAAGTCATAGACAGGATAATTCTTCTTATGAACCTTCAACTGTCGAGACACATATGCAATCACCTTTCCATCATGCATTAATACTGCACCTAATCCTATATGAGATGCACTACAATACACCATGCACAATCCTGAACCCGTGGGCAACACCAACGCTGGCGCGGTAACCAAACAATCTTGAGCTTCTGAAAGTTCAACCCACACTCGTTTGACCATTTGAATGGAACACCCTTTTGGTTCAATATGATCTTAATAGTTGTTCATAATCAATTATAGAATCACCAAACAACTTCACGTAACAATAATCTCCTTTCAACCCTTCACAATATTGATAACGAGATGCGATGCATGAAGACTTCATAATTATTTACCCGTATTAACGTGTCTCATTTAACGCCACATGGGCGGGCACCTACATTGTAGGTTAAATCTCAATAATTATCGACGAATTTGGCAAATTATGCACAGATAATTGTTTTTATACAAAAATTTAAAATAAACCTAACAAGCATGACTCCCCATTAGTACTATAGTAAAATTTTAATTTCACAAGGGAGAATTTAAATACAAGAATTTTCATCACAAGGATCCCGTCCTTATATAAATTCCACCGCGGCTTGTAGCCCGATTTAAACATATCAAATCATATTAAAATGCGAGGATTTCACCCTCAGTTCTGAATCACAAGTAATATGCACATCGTGCCACTCAAAACATTCCCTTTTCTTCTTTAAATATCTTCCGTTAAACAAAATTACAACACGTAATGATAGACATAGCTATCTCTATAGAATTTCTCAATACAAGTATTCACATAAGTATATTTCAGAGTTACGAAGCTCACCCGAGAGTGGAGCATATTAGGAGGAGTTGCCTAGATACTCACAATCGAATCAGGTTAAGGAAATTATCACTTTATAATAACTAGAGATTGTACTTGTAATGACACCATCTGGTGTTGCGACCTCAGCCATGCCATAGAAAATATATTAATAGGATGGGTATCCACCTCTAGGAATCTGACCTCCGCCTTCGACATTCCAACCCATTTTCCCCTAGCTGGTCATGTAAGTTGAGTTGTAACTGCAATGGGGCACGTAGCCTGAGTGCTCTGCTGAAATATGACTCTCCCAAGTCTAGGAAAATTTCTACCACTAGCCAAAATAAAGTATCAACCTGCCCTGAGTCGTACAAAAATTTTACAATCATATTTGAGTCCTTTACTGAGTCTGTGAACTTGCTCTCTGTCTATATGAATCGAAGTAGGAGTATGACGGGCTAACTTATCGAACCTGATAGCATATTCTGACACCATCATGGGGACCTGACGCAATCGTCCAAACCCTATGCGCCACACATTATGGAGAGTCCGAGAAACAAATTCTATCAATAGTATTTATGAGAACTGATCCAAGTAGTTGGTGTTGTATTGGCTGGTCGTCCTCTTCGTAGGCTTGCCACAAACACCGGGCGGCCAATTTCTTCTTTTAGTATGTTGACTCAACACTGTTGAGCTACCCCATTTATTCATATACTCTTTGTTATTCTTTTGGGGTAACTCTCATCCCTATTGACACACAATGATCATAAAAGTAGAGCTCTATACAGATAAATCTTGGCATGAACCATATAGTCTAGAAGCTCGTCAACCACTGTACTCCCTCTGGAGCACCCTAAAATCTGCAACCGTGACTTCCACGCTGAGTAGACCTTCTGTAGATTTGAAGTTGGTTATATAACTCCTTTGTTACTGAGGTATAGGTTTATTAAGGAGGCGGACATACCGCAAGTCCCAGCTTTATCTTTTGCAAAATCTCAGGCCTTATACATTCCAGGCCAAAATCGATATAACTCATGACCCCGCAATCTATTCCTTGACAGTGGACTCCCCCACTTGGCATGAAGTCCTAAGTCACAACGTTTGATAATCCACCATGTTAAACTTCACAGCTCATATAAGTCAACCCCACTACTTTCAAGTATTCCCACTACTTTCAAGTATTCTGGAACCTGACTGGTCAAACATGTACCGACTGAGCTAGAACCTCCGCTTCTAGATCCACTTGAGGCTCTACCATAGGTGTTGTTGTTCGAGCTCTGGACTGATCTTTGCTTCTTCCTCTACCCCTAATCATAGCTATCATTGGGGCTCCGTTTCTTGTCCGGTTGTGGACGCATTGCGTGTTGTCGAGATTTGCGAGAGGGCAAGAATAGATGAGTTCAATCATTAGTGATAGAAAAAATTCGCACGATAGAGTAGAGTAGAAGTGAAATTGTTCCTAACTTCATAGCCTCTGAGAGATAAGTACAGACGTCTCCGTACCGATTCTTCAGACTCTATTAAGCTTGTTCGTGAATTGTGAGGCCTAGAAAACCTAGTGCTCTGATACCAACTTGTCACGACTCAAATTCCCAACCCTCGGGATCGTGATGGCGCCTAATACCACACTTACTAGGCAAGCCAATGTTAGAACTTTAATTAACCATTTTCTTATATAAGTTTACTTAAACACAAAAGAACAATGTAAAATAAGAAGGAAATTTGATACTTTCCAATAAATGCAATCAGGAATAATATTCGATATGATGAAACAAACAACGAACTAATACTAAGTGTATAACTACCCAGGGTCTGGTGTCACAATTCACAAACTACTAAAGAATACTACAAATAATTGGACTGAAAGAAATGTATCTTTGTTTTGAATGAAATAAAACAGTATCTAAATAATAAAGGAAGACTCCAGGAATCTGCGGACGCCAGCAGATCTACCTCGTGTCTCCGTGCGAATAATGTTCGTTACTACTTTCACCTAAGTCTGACCGGTACCTGGATATGCACAAGAAGTGCAGAGTGTAGTATCAGTATAACCGACTCCATGTACTGAGTAAGGGCCGAGCCTAACCTCGACGAAGTAGTAACGAGGCTACGGCGGGGCAATCATAACATAACCTGTGACAATATATAATAAAGCAAGAAAGAAATTCTAAACTAAGCAAAAACAATAAACTCTAACAATAAATAAAGTAACTCGACAGCCTTTTTCAGGTCTCAACTATAACCAAATTCTCACATAAGTTTCCAAATTTATCTGTAAAATAAACGTAAGTGCAAAAATATGAAAAAATAGTAAAGTAAAACAATAAGTTTTCAAATCTTTGAGTTTTAAAAATCAGTAAAACATAAGTCTCCTTCTTTATCGCTCCTTTTTGCGGCGTGCAACCCGCTGCCACTTGTCCACCCTTATTGCTCCTTCCTATATATATATATATCACCCTTATTGCACCTGTTGCGGCGTGCAACCCGATCCCACCTGTCCACCCTTATCATTCCTTGTTGCGGCGTGCAACCTGCTCCCACCAGACATATCATATCAGTTTATTTATTTATGAAAACTTTCACAATTCAGGCCAAGCCTTTCAGAATATTTTATTTTCTCAACAATTGTAAACAGAAAACAGTATAACTCATAAACTTCATCAAATATCATTTCATTATGAAACCAACCAGAACATATGTAAATATCGTAACACTGTCATCCAACTCAATCTTTATGTATCATAACAAAATCAAGGGAACAACCAACACTTCTAACATACTTGAAACAATACTTGACAATAATTTACTGAAACCAAATAGCCATGTAAGCCTCAATGATAATAAAACATTTAAGCCAGGAAGCAAATAATTGAAAACGGGGAAGGGATCATGTTAAACAAATAATTTGGTAGTGTATAGGTACTCGTCACCTTACCTATACACCACACACAGGAAATTCCACATAACAATAAGGTTGGGGATCCCTATTCCCTCAAGTCAAGGTTAAACCAAGCACTTACGTCGATCTCACAAGCAATTCACTGCTCTAGCACTGTCTTTCCTATAGAATTTGCTTATAATCCGCTCGAATCTAATCACAATTGGTTCGATGTCATCAATCATATCCTATAGGAATCAACTTTATTGAAAAACTATGGCTTTCCTATGTTTTCTTACCAAAATACAAAAATCGACCCTAGACTCGTTTGGTCTAAACTCGAGGTTCTTACCAAAACTCATTTACCCAATCTCCCCCGAGTCCGGATATGCATCTGGTATTGGAATCCGGACTCAATTCGAGGTCTAAATCTCCAAATTTTGAAATTCTTAAATTCTACCCAAAAACCCAATTCTTACCATGAAAACTCTAGATTTTTGGTTGAAATCTTGTTAAAAGTTGTTAAGAATTAAAAAGAATTGGTTAGAGATCACTTACCAATAGTTTGGAGAAGTTTGAGTCTTTGGAAAATCGCCTATGGAGGTTTAGGGTTTGAGAGAATTGAAAAATGGGTGAAAATCCCGTCTAAAATCTCACTTAACAGGTTGCAGATGTCGCATTTGCGATACGGAGTTCGCATTTGCGACATCTTGGCTCCCTAGGTATACTTCGCATTTGCGATATATATATGTCGCATTTGCGACATCTGGGATCCTAGGCATACTTCGCATTTATGATATATATGTCACATTTGCGACATCTGGGCACACCAGAAACCAGTAATTTTTTCCGACACGAAAATGAGCATAACTTCCTCATACGATGTCCAAATTCGATGATTCTTTTTTCTATGGCTATGTAATTACGATACAGATCTAATGGTTCAATAAAAACTGAATTTGGAACTCAATTTATTAATGTGGTATCATTTATGCTTGAAGAAACGACGATGAAGCATCAAAACAAGTGTAGCATAGCCTAAACCCATCTGAAACTCACCCAAGCCCCTGGGGCCTCCAAACCAAACATGCACGCAAGTCTAAAAACATCATACGGATTTGCTCGTGCGATCAAGTCATCAAAATAATATCAAAAACTATAAATTTAACCTCAAAACTTATGCTTTTCTCAAGAACACACAAAATTTCTAACTTTTCAACCGAACGTCCAAATCACGTCAAATAAATTTCGATTTTCACCAAATTTCACAGATAGGACTTAAATATCATAAAAACTTGTACCGAGTTCCGAAACCAAAATAAGGGCCTGATACCAACGAGTTCAAACATTAATTTATTTCTTTATTTCCTTTAAAAACAAACACACTAATTTTCTTCAAAAACTGTTTTCTAAGGCTAGGGACCTCGAAATTCAATTCTGGGCATACGCCCAAGTCCCATATTTTACTGCGGACCTCCTGGGATGGTCGGAACACAGATTCGGGTTCGTTTACTCAAAATGTTGACCAAAGTCAACTAAAATCAAGTTTTAACTCTAAAAAATTTTATTTCTCATATTTTCACATATAAGCTTTCCGGTTTCACGCCCGGATTGCGCACGCAAATCGAGATAATTAAAATTTATCTTTTTATGGATAATAAGCCTAGAATTGGGTCTAAATTCTTATAATGACCCTTTGAGTCATCACAATGGATGCACGGGGAATTACACTCAAGTAACGATCTAATGTATTTCACGATTTAAGAAATATGAGCGAGTTTATGTTAATTAGCTTCGTCCAAAGACTAACAAGACTTCCTAATTGAATTGTCCCTAAAACGATTAAGAGATCAATCACACTCGAATATGACTACAAGTAGTTCAATCTTTTTCCTAGGTAGAATCTATAAAGTGAGGGTTAAAGCCTCAAGTTCTTGTTAATTAATCTTTTCCAACCCCAAATTATCTTTTCCAAAATCAATTCGAAGTTAATGGGCGAGTCCTAGGTTTAGCTAATCCCTTTGGAAACGTTAAAGAACAAGAATAATTAAAAAAACAATAACTCACTTCATAATAAATAAAAAGCATTTAATACATAAGCACAACAAGTGTGTGTGCAAAAACCCTAGCCTCCAAACTTGTCTTCTCTAGTCAAGGGACTGAAAAATAAGCCAAAGATCTGCAAAAGATGTGTTTCCAATAAGCTAGGTCGTGTATTTGTGGGTTTAGAATTGAGAAGATGTGAAATGCTAAGATTGTCCATAGCTCAAGCCCGTTGACCGCACCTGCGAAAGGATCCTCGCTGGTGCGGCTCCACAGATGCGGATAGCCTATTGCAGAAGCGGCCTTTGATGGGAAACACTGACTTCGCAGATGCGCAACCACATATGTGAACTTTAAGCGCAGATGCGCACCCGCAGAAACCGTTCTTGTCTCGCAGATGCGATCCCTTCCGCAAATGCAGACCATTTCCTCGCAAATGTGAGGTAGTAAAAGCGACTAGTGTTCCGCAGATGCGGAATTACTGAAGGAATTTGCATTTTTTAATTCTTTTTTGCTTAATTCACGTTCAACTGAATTCAACTCTCTTCATCGCATCATTTACCTGAAAATCTAGCAATGCACAATATAAATCACCTCATTTTATAATTAAAGGACACAAAAAGTAAAGAAAAGAGACTAGAATAAATGGTAAAATCACCACTCATCACGCCCCATACAACTTTTACAAATATCATAAATAAAACATAATTATTTAATTACTAAGTGAAAGCAACATCTATATATATATATATATATATAAAATTGTGGGAATGAGAAATTTGACGTGGCATGTCTCAAATGCTAGGAATTATATTTATTTGTTTCCTCCTTTTTTGAGGTTTTCTCCTATTTTAAAAGTTAAAAACTTATACACCCTTTCATTGAAAATCTTAATTACTGTTACGCGGCGCCTTCCTGAGATGCTTTGGAAGGGCGACGTAAGGCTAAGCAACC
>MDKH01177360.1:0-15441 GCA_005239495.1 Nicotiana undulata
ATATAAGAGTGACTACACCTCCCTAAGCACTTTAATACATATACTTTAGCATTCAAACCCCAAACTTATATCAAACCAAACTCCACATTAACATCAATGTATATTACCCCATACTTCTTTAAGCACAATTACATCAAGAGTCACCACTTATCAAGGAATATAGATTATTTTTTTTACAACAATACAACTATTTTTTCTTTCCTTTTTTTTAAGTGGCTTTTACCTTTTCAAAACAGTGCACCTTTCTCCTTATTTCATTAGTTCCACTCAAAAGCCAAACTAACCACCCCACACTTTAACTTTTACATAGTTCATAACACTTCAAGTGCTCATGAGAGGTTAGAGGGCTCAAATAGATGGTTAATTCAAACAAATGGGTAAGGCTTGTAATGTGATTGCCAAGAAACATGATTACAGGATCAAAGGGTTTAACTACGATACATAACAATTAGGCGGGTAAAATATACATATCTGGCTCAACAACGAAACGCCTATATCACTTCCAAGACTGAACAAACTACTATTTCGCTTTGCAAACACACGGGGCAAGTTCTAGACATCAAATGCAATGCACTGAATACATACAAACCTCACATAGACTTAAGTGGGCTGCCCTCCATATCAAGACCCGTTGCTAGCAGAGTCTCCTTCAGTGTATTGTATTTCTCCTGTCCAAATTGTATTCCGAACAATTGGTGTATGTTATTTTATATTCTTAGTTGATGCTCATACACTTGTGATACCGGGTTTTGGGGCGATTATGGGTTGTAATGTATTAAAATTGTTGTAAAAACATTATTATTCACTATGTAACTTCCATCTCTTACTGTTTAATTAAAGGGAAAGTACAATTTCTAAATTATTAACATGAGAATAAAATTAAGTATTTATTGTTGACTTGCCTGAAAGTGGTGTCTGACGCCATCACGACCTTTAACGAATTTTGGGTCGTGATAACATGGTATCAGAGCACTAGGTTCACATACGTCTCATGAGTCATGATCAAGTCTAGTAGATTCTTGCGTATTGGGTACAAAGACGTCTGTATTTATCTTCGAGAGGCTACATAGATGTTAGGAACATTTCCCTTCTTGATTCCTTATTGTGCAATTCGATTCCTTTGAGTCCTATGCCTTTATTTCATTCCTATTCAATCTTACGCGACATGAAGCGCTTGTTATAAATCGTGAATTTGAGTGTTGGACCAAGAAGCTGAATAGTTTTGAAGATTGACAAATTAACTCAAAGTTGAACAAGGTCCATCACTGGAGACATAGACACATGCAGAGTTAAGGGCACGTGAGGTGCACAAGCAGGAGATAAACGAAATCTGTGATCTAAAGAGATATCTCATGATCGAAAAGATTGCAAATTGATAAGGAGATGGACTCCTTATTTAGTAAGAACAGAATCAAGATAAGGTAGAATTTAGGGAGTTGAGATCAACTAGAACTCTTCCACAAAGGAAGAGTAGCATCCGATTTCTAGTGAATCTATTTCTCTACTAATCCTATATATTGTTAAGTGTTCTTATTGTACAGGTACACACAAAAGCAGAAGCTGAACAAGAATTGAGAGCAAATTTACCAAAGCAATTTTGAAAGCAGTTCGTGTGAGAATGAAGTGTGCGACTCTGAAGCTACTTGAACCAGTTAGAAGAACCAATTCCATCTGTTGTCTTTTAGTCTAGTTTATTTGTAGTAGGTGATTACAACTTGTACCTTTTCAGCTTTATCTAGAAGCAATTGTAATAGGTATTGAGTGTTCAAGTTATAGATAACTTGAAGATTGTCGCAAATAGCTAGAGGCTAGTTTGCCACAAAGGGATTAGAGGTAATACTTAGGTTTACAAAAGAGTTTATTTTGTAAATGCTGTTTGGCTCATTGATTTAGTGAAGAGTTTGGAAAAATCCTATTGGGAAGTAGGTCGTGGTTTTTTTCACCTTTTGAGCCAGGTGTTTTCCACGTAAAATTGTTGTGTTCTTTAATTTCTATATTTATTATTCCGCAAACAGTAGGAGTTGGAACACATAGAAGAACCTGGTCCTTCTATAACAAGTGCACGCGAAAATTGGACACCACACAAATCACCCACTTCTTGTGTGGTATTGACGTAGATAAACATCAATTAGTATCAGAGCAGGTTATCCTTGAAGAGTCTAACACCTTAGGAAAAGATCAAGATGAGTGCACCACCTGGGAACTGAGAAGGACAATCAACTGTTAGGACACCACTCTTCAATTGCCAGTACTACTCCTGGTAGAAGAACAGGATGAAGGATCACTTAATTAGAGAAGACTATGAACTATGTGACATAGTTACTGATGGTCCTTTGTCCACCATGAAGAAGACTGCTGAAGGGGTAGATGTGTGAAAGACAAGAGCTGGTTGCACTGCTAAAAACTTAAGAAAATGGGAAAAGAATGCTAAGGACAAGAAGTGGCTTGTGTGTGGACTTGGTCCAGATGAGTACATCAGAATTCAAAGTTGTACTACTGCCAAAGAAATTTAGGACACTATGCAAGTGGCTCATGAAGGAACTGCTCAGGTGAAAAGATCCAGAGGTACTCTACTATATTCTCAATATGAGAATTTCTCTATGAAGGAAGGAGAGACCATCCAAGAGATGTATACTAGGTTCACTACTTTAACTTATGAACTAAAATCTCTTGGAAGAACTATTATTGAAGAAGACAAGGTTGAAAAGATTCTGACAAGGGTTCTGCCAATATCTTGGGAGAGTAAGATCACTGCAATTCAGGAATCCAAGAACACGGCAACCCTCAGGTTGGATGAGCTAATTGAAAATCTCACTGCCTATGAACTTAGAAGACAGACAATGAAGATGGATGCTCCCAAGAAGGAAATAAGTCTGGCACTGAGAATCACTGAGGGATCAGAACTGGAGGAAGATGAAATGGATATGATCACCAAGGAATTCAAAGATTACCTTATGAGGAAAAATGGCATCTCAAGAGGTGAAAATTACAACAAGGCAAAGGCACCAGAAAACCCCATCAATGAGGGATGCTACAAAAGTGGAAAAACTTATCATCACATCAAGAACTGCCCTTAGTGGGAAGTTGAATGGAAAAGGGAAAGATCTTAACGAAGGAACTGGAAGAACAAACATGTTCATCCCAAGAAAAACAAAACATCGACAAAAGCTATGGTTGCTTCTTGGGGAGAAAGTTCAGATGAAGAATCAGATGATGAAGATGGAGATGAACAAGCACTCATGGCAATTGGTGAATCAGATGAGGAATCAGAGGTAAGTATATCCCATCTCAAAAACAAGATTTAAGTTCTTATACATAGAAAAACTCTCTGAATTATTACTTGACTTCATTGATGATTCAGAAGTAATAAATAAATAGAAGGAACAACTGTCTAAGGAATGTGTAATGTTAAAAGAAAAGTGTAAATACCTGGAACTCAGAGTAAGTGAATCTGTGAGTGAAAATACTACTCAGAAGAACCAGGTTCATCCACTTGAAACAAATGTCCTAGAGTTAAAATCTGAAAATTTAAAATTGAAACTAGGAACCAGTAAGAAGACAGCCGACAACTCTCAACTCATCTTAGAAGAAAATGTAGGCAAATTAAAGGATAAATTGTATAAGAAAGATGAACAGATAAAAGTGTTGAAGGAAGAACTTGGTAAGGTCAAGCATGAACTGGACAGAACATGCAAATGGAATAGATCCTCTGATGCCTTAACATGGCTACAGGAAAATCATAGTAGCAACAGAAGAGGACTTGACTTTGGGATTCAACTACCTAAATGGGATCCCAAAAACAAGTACCTCACTCTTCCTGAGAAGAAAATTTGTACCCACTGTGGTAAGATTGGTCACTACAAAATTGAATGCACTGCAAAAGAGCAGGCCAGTCAAAGGAATAAAAGTTTTGTTCAAAGGAAAAATTGGTTACCAAATTGGGCTAAAAGGAACTTAATCATCCTTTTTCTTATAGAAAGGGACCCAAACTAGTTTGGGTTCCTGAGAATAACCCTTGATTTTCTTTTGTAGGTTCAAGTGAAAGGAAGTAGCAAATATGGTACATGGATAGTGGCTGCTCAAAACACATGACTAGCAACAAGGAACAATTCCTTTCACTTGAGAACCTCAAAAGAGGAAATGTCTCATTTGGAAATGGAAAGAAAGGTGAAATCATTGGGGTTGGTAAGGTAGGTAAGAATGACACACGTTCCATTGAGAACGTTTACTTGATAGATAGATTGAAATATAACTTGATCAGTGTGTCACAACTGTGTGACAGAGGTAACCTGGTAGCGTGCACTTCTACAAAATGCTTTGTAATTAATCTTATCACTGACACGATTGTTTTGCAGGGAAAAAGAGTGAATAATATCTATATCATAGATCTGTCCACACTGTCAGAAAATGAATTAACGTGCTTGAGTGTACTGGACATTGATCCCCTCCTTTGGCACAAAAGACTTGGACATGCCAGTCTAAGTCAACTCAACAAATTAGTCTCCAAGGACTTAGTGATAGGTCTCCCTAACATTAAGTTCAAGGAAGAAAAAGTTTGTGAGGCTTGTGCAAGGGGGAAGCAGGTAAGATCCTCTTTCAAAAGCAAGAAAACGATAAGTACCACCAGGACGATGAAACTGGTCCATATAGATTATGCGGTCCTATGAGAACATTAAGCAGATGTGGTAAGAGATATGTAATGGTGCTTGTTGATGACTATTCTAGATTTACCTGGACATTGTTTCTAACATCTAAAGATGAAGCATTTGACATATTTAACTCTTTTGCTAGAAAAATTCAGAAACAATTAGGAAATCAACTTGCATCAATTAGGTCTGATCATGACACTGAATTTGAAAATGCCAATTTTGCTTAATTTTGTGATGAGCATGGTATAGATCATAAATTTTCTTTCCCTATAACTCCACAACAAAATGGAGTGGTTGAAAGAAAGAATAGGACACTTGAAGATATGGCTAGAACCATGCTTCTTTCTAGTAAACTACCTCATAGCTTCTAGGCAGAAGCTATAAATACCGCATGTTATATCATAAATAGGTGCATGACTACACCACTTGTAGAGAAGACTCCCTATGAGTTACTTAAAGGGAGAAATCCCAATATATCCCATCTTAGGGATTTTGGCTGCAAGTGCTTTGTGCACAACAATGGCAAGGACTCCCTAGGTAAGTTTGATCCCAGAAGTGTTGAGGGAGTATTCTTGGTATATTCTTCACATAGTAAGTCTTATAAAGTATATAACAAAAGAACTATGTGTGTTGAAGAAAGTGTGCATGTAGTTTTTGATGAAACTAACATTCTATATGAGAGACATGAACAAGAAGATGAAGAAATTGGTTTGGTCAGAAACTCAGACCAAAGTGGAGCAACAGTGGAGGAAGGAACATGTGATGGAACAGGTTCATCCATCCCAAGCAATATGATAGGGGGAACAGAACAACAAACTAATTTCCAAATCTCTCTGGAACCTGTCCCTAATCCTATACCATAGCAACAAGGCACTGTGGGATCTTCAAGTTATAACCAGTTGGTTGTAAAACCATACAGATATCAAAGTTCTCACCCAATTGAGAACATTATAACTGATCCAACATATGGAATCAGAACCAGATCCTCTTTGAAATATCTATGTGCTTTTAATGCTTTTCTATCCTTGATTGAACCTAAAAATGTTGTTGAAGCTTTGCAGGATGCATACTGGGTAAATGCAATGCAAGAAAAACTCAACCAATTTGAAAGGAGTCAAGTTTGGCATCTGGTACCTAGACCCTTTGATAAATCAGTGATTGGCACAAAGTGGGTCTTTAGAAACAAATTGATGAAGATGGAACAATTACAAGAAACAAGGCAAGATTGGTGGTTCAAGGATATAGTGAGGAGGAAGGCATAGACTATGATGAAACCTTTGCTCCTGTGGAAAGGTTGGAAGCAATTAGACTCCTCATAGCCTTTGCTTCTTACATGGAATTCACCCTTCACCAGATGGATATCAAGAGTGCCTTCCTGAATGGTTATCTAAAGGAAGACGTGTTTGTCAAGCAACCTCTGGGGTTTGAAAACAAGGAGAATCCTGATCATGTGTACAAACTTGACAAAACATTGTATGGACTCAAGCAAGCTCCAAGAGCATGGTATGAAAGGCTATCAAAATTCTTGCTTGAGCATGACTACAAGATAGGTAAGATTGACAACACTTTATTCTTGAAGGAAAAAGGTAAAGATCTCTTGGTAGTGTAGATATATGTAGATGACATAATCTTTGGGACAACTTCTGAAAAGCTAAGTAAAGAATTTGCTAAACTATTGGGGAATGAATTTGAAATGAGCATGATGGGTGAGCTTAATTTCTTTTTAGGCTTACAAATTAAACAAAATTCAAATGGAACTATGATCCATTAGCAAAAATATGTGAAAGAGTTGCTTAAAAGATTTAAAATGGAATACTCAAAAGAAATTGACACTCCTATTGCAGCAACCACAAAACTAGATGTAGATGAACCTGGTTCATCTGTCGATCAAAAGTTGTATAGAGGAATAATTGTTTCATTACTGTATCTTACTGCCAGTAGACCTGACATTGTTTTCAGTGTAGGGCTTTGTGCAAGATTTCAGGCTAATCCAAAGGAATCTCACTTAACTGCAGTGAAGAGAATCTTGAGATACCTAAAAGGCACCACTGACCTCTGTCTTTGGTATCCTAAAGGTAGTAACTTTGATCTTGTGGGATATGTTAATGCTGACTATGCAAGCTTTTTAGTAGATAGAAAGAGCACCTCAGGTATGGCACACTTTCTGGGCTCATGTCTTGTGTCTTGGGCCACTAAAAAGCAAAATTTTGTAGCTCTATCTACTGATGAGGCTGAGTATGTGGATGCAGCCTCATGTTGTGCTCAGTTATTATAGATTAAACAATAATTGATGGATTTTGGCATAGAGGTTGGATGTACCCCTATCTTTTGTGATAACACTAGTGCTATTAGTATGACAAAGAACCCAGTTTATCATAAAAGAACAAAGCACATAGATGTTAGACACCATTTCTTAAGAGATAACTATGAGAATGGACTGATCTCTATTGAATTCCGTGCTATTGATAAAAAGATTGCTGACATCTTTACTAAAGCACCAAGTAGAGAGCATTTTGAAAGGAACAGGTTAGATTTAGGGATCACCTAACTGAACCAGTTCAAAATAAAAAAAATTAATTTGATTTTCTTTTGGCTAGAAATTCTGAAATTTGTGTAAATAATCAGAATAATCGTTGCTCAGTCTCATGCTGTAAACAACATACTCTTTTGCCATGTTTTAATATGACTCATTGGTTACTAATGATGTTTTTCCTATTTTTGAAAATTGAGGCTTGATCAAGAGGTTTCTTACATGATGAACCTGGCTCATCAATGCTGGTTCATCTGACATGCGAGGTATGTGTTCTCCACTATACACATTTTGAAATACTAACAGTAATCATGAGCATATCTCCATCTAAAACTAGATTTTTTCAAAATGTAGTCTTTATCCTAATTTTGAACCAGTTCCGTCTACCCAAAAGAGTCTAATCGAATTAAGAAGCCTAGAAAATAGGGTAGCCGTAACCGTCAGTTTTAACAGACACTTACAATACTGATTAGACTTCTTCTTGACCCAAAATACACCCGTTATATATTAATTACCCATTCCCTTTAAAATCCCATCATCATCACTTCTCTAAATCATCATTCACCTCTCTTCCTCAAGTCATAACCGTCGAAAACCTTTCATCTTTCTGCTCCAACACCTTGATCCTAATTTTCTTCCCCTTTTCAACAAAAAACATCACAATGGCTGCTACTCCACCACCTGCCTCGTCCTCCTCCACCACACATGAATACAATATCACACTCTCAGATTATGGTTCCACTCCATCTCAATCACATCTCTCCACTCCATCTCAATTTCATCCCACCACCTCTCAAAACAATCTTTTTATGTCTCCCCCAATCACTTCCGTTCCTCAACCCAGCCCTAATCCGGAACCTAGGAGAAGGTGAGTCAAAATGCTTGCCAGGAAGACAGTGGCTACTGGCTCTCTCGCTAAAAAGTTGAATGCTAAGCTTTAAGCCAGCCAGGATCAAGAATCAGAGAACTCTAATGACTCTTTCAAGTCAGCAACTGAAGGGGAAGCAACTGGTTCATCTGATTCTGAACAGGTATCATCGATTTCAAGAAATAGGTCTGAGCCTGAATCTGCAATTTCTGAAAATAGGTTTGTTCTGATTGGGTCTGTGGTGGATGTGGAAGTACCTGATAGGTGACAAAAAAGTGGTAAAAATAAATATGAGAAAGAAAATGAGAAGGGGGGGGGGGGAAGGGGAAATGTGAGGGGAACAGGGGTAGAAACTAATCCATTGGCCATTTGTGGCACTGCACCAGTGGTAGTAGAAGAAGGAGCCAAGGACTTAGGGGGAAGTAA
This sequence comes from Nicotiana undulata, assembly GCA_005239495.1. Lineage (NCBI taxonomy): Eukaryota > Viridiplantae > Streptophyta > Magnoliopsida > Solanales > Solanaceae > Nicotiana > Nicotiana undulata. The sequence goes on from MDKH01177360.1 coordinate 8,474, forward strand.
CTCAGGCGAAGCTGCTGAGGGGTTAGAAAATCTTCGACAAGCTGCAGATGAACCTGGTTCATCCATTGAGGAAACCTTAGTAAACCTTATGAGAAAGTTAGGGGATAGTTATAAACCCAAGAAGAAGAGGACTCCCAAGGCTAGGAAGGCTGAAACTACAGTAGCGAGTAAGAAGAGAAAATCTACTCCTCTACTGAAACCCCTCTTACAAGAGGAAGAACTACAAAAAGTGCAATTAGGAAGAGTGAGGAGGAGCTGCAAAAGGCTTTGAGGGAGAGTAAGAAAAAAAGAACTGAAAAGGGTAAGGCAAAAGTTTCTAAGCTTGTAGAGGCTGTTGAGATGGAGGAGATGGACCTGATCTATCAAGAAGATCAAATGGAAGATGTTGAGGTTCAGACGCCCAAACCAAAGAAAGCCAAGACTTCTTCCAACAAGTCTGAATTTGTGTCTGCTACACCCTCAACTGTTTCCAAGAGGACAAGGTCTAAAATGAAATAAAAGAAAGTTCAGATTGATGAAGAGGAGGATTGGAGTGGTGAAGAAGAAGAGGAGTCTGGTGGAGAGAAAGACAATTTGACAAAATTTGGGAAGCACACTATTCTAAAGGGGAGATTGTTGAAGGATCTGGAGGAATCTGGCATGGTCTACCTAATAGATAAGCTGGATGTGTAGGGCTGGAAGGACATGGTCCTTTAATTAGATGGACGGCTGGCCAGAAGTGAGATTGTAGAGTTCATGGCCAACGCTGTAGTCAAGGATGGCAGAGTCTCCAGTCAGGTAAAGAGGACCAAAATTACCTTTGATTCCATTGAACTGGGAGAAATACTTGGGATTCCATCTGAAGGCTATGATGATTATACAAGGTAGAAGTGGCCAGCCTGTATGGTCTTCCTTCTGCACTGCAAATTACCAGGAGGTTTTGTGACAATGCTGAAGAGCTGGAACCAAGGGCAGTCTACAAGAGCGAGATGAAGCCCCTTCACAAGGTGGTGTTTGAGTTCATCAACAAATGCGTACTGTCCAGGCAGGAGAGAAGGCACATAGCAAACTACATGGACTTAGCTCTCATGGAGTGCTTGGACAGTGGAAAGCAAATCAACTGGCCTTACTTCATCATTCAGTTGTGGGACAGGGTGGTAAATGGTTCAAAAGCTCATGCCATCCCATATGGTTTCATCCTCACGACTGTGCTGGCTCACTACAAGGTGCCTCTGAAGAAGGCAGAAATGGCCACTATCAAAGACCATTTTGGCAAGAACACTCTTCTGGCTTGTGACTATGTTGTTAATATTCCTGACAATGAACCTGGTTCATCCAGAAAGACGCCTGTGAACAGCAAAGTCAGAGCACTTGTGCAGGAGGGTGGGGCTAAGGATGCTGAAATTCTTAGGCTAAAGAATCGTCTGGCTGAGGTTGAGTCTTAGAGGGATTCTCTCAAAATTGAGCTTGCCAAGGAAAAGGAGAAGAATGAAGGAATTCTCAATGATATGTTATCTCTTCTCCAAGCAAAAAACCCAGCATCCACCCCTTCCCAACCTTAGTAGTCCAACCTGTCCTTAACCTCAGTTACCCAGATTAGGGATTTTTTTTGTTTTCTTTTGCTCATGGTGGCAACTGTTTTTATTTATTTGGGTGGATTGTGGTCGAACTATGCTTCTATCAATGAATTTTGTTGTTTCTGCTCTTATTCTTGTCTCACTTTCTTTGATAGTTTGCATTCTTGGTTTACTATTGATAATTAATCCATGATTGCACTTGCAGTTGCCCCAGTGGCCATGAGTAATTCTTATATATCTGGTATTTCTGACATTTTGCAACTTTTCGATGATGCCAAAAGGGGGAAGATGTGTTATGCTTTGAATATGTGATATTTATAACCTAATGAACCTGGTTCTTTATGATAAATGCTTAATACTCTAAAAAGTGTCAATGTTGGATTAAAGTGGTTACAGGCCTAAGCATAGGGTTTGTCATCATCAAAAAGGGGGAATTTGTTGGACCAAGAAGCTGAATGGTTTTGAAGATTGACAAAGAAACTCAAAGTTGAACCAAGTCCATCACTGGAGACATAGACACATGCAGAGTTAAGGGCACATGAGGTGCAAAAGCAGGAGATTAACGAAATCTGTGATCTAAAGAGATATCTCCTGATCGAAAAGATTGCAAATTGATAAGGAAATGGACTCCTTATTTAGTAAGAACAAAATCAAGATAAGGGAGGATTTAGGGAGTTGAGATCAACTAGAACTCTTCCACCAAGGAAGAGTAGCATCCGATTTCTAGTGAATCTCTTTGTCTACTAATCCTATATATTGTTAAGTGTTCTTATTGTACAGGTACACACAAAAGCAGAAGTTGAACAAGAACTGAGAGCAAAATTACCAAAGCAATTTTGAAAGCAGTTCGTGTGAGAATTAAATGTGCGACTATGAAGCTACTTGAACCAGTTAGAAGAACCAGTTCCATCTGTTGTCTTTTAGTCTAGTTTATTTGTAGTAGGTGATTACAACTTGTACCTTTTCAACTTTATCTAGAAGCAATTGTAATAGGTATTGAGTGTTCAAGTTATAGCTAACTTGAAGATTGTCGCAAATAGCTAGAGGCTAGTTTGCCACAAAGGGATTAGAGGTAATCCTTAGGTTTACAAAAGAGTTTATTTTGTAAATGCTGTTTGGCTCATTGATTTAGTGAAGAGTTTGGGAAAATCCTACTAGGAAGTAGGTCATGGGTTTTTTCACCTTTTGAGCCAGGTGTGTTCATGTTCTATAATATCTATATTTATTATTCCACAAACAGTAGGAGTTGGAACACATAGAAGAACCTGGTCCTTTTATAACAAGTGCACGCAAATATTGGACACCACACAAATCACCCCCCTTCTTGTGTGGTATTGACGTAGATAAACATCAATGAGGAATTGTAATGGTACTACAAATGTGGTGCAAGATGTTTCTCCCTGCGTATTTGATTGGGCTATTGTCGTCGTTTTGCGGAAGGTCATTCTATCATTTTAGCTCAGTATCAGTATTACCTAAGGTTTTGAGGTTTGGCATCGATTGTTATGACGATTCGTGCGTTGCTATCACATAGTGTTGGTGTGGTAGGATGTTTTTCTATGCATAGAAACAGTGAATGACTTGGAAAGAGGTACTCAGTGCATGATTCAGAGAATCAGTATTTTATCCCCGACGGAGGAACGGCAATCGGACTATGAATGTTCAAGTTTGCACTGACGGAGTAACGAAACTTGGTATTTTCAAGCGTGGTGGAATTTTCAGCAGTAATGTGGTGTCGTCTCCCTCGATTGAATGTGTTAAGTTCGCCGATGTTATGGTCTTCAACAATTGCCTTCGGGCGTAGAGTAGTGTGAGATGGTGCCAGGGAAGCAGTCGTCAGAGGCAGCGGAGTGCAGCAGTTTCAGAATCTAATAGGTATTTCTAATGTTAATGGCTCGAGGAAGATGATCGTCGGAAAGGTTTAAAGTTAGTAGCGATCTATTATTTCAAGTGATACAGAGATAGATTTTGATTTAAGGCAACAACTGGGCAGCGAAGGATGAGGAAGGATATGTGGGAGGTGTCTTGTGGTGATTAAGATTCTAGAAGGCTAAGTATGAGAAACAGAAGTTGAGTAGTTGCTTAAAAGAGAGAGTTTGACCAAAGTGGGAGAGTGGCAGAATAGCATATGGCTTCTGTGGTAGGAGGATTACGCGCCTTGGGAAAAGTTTAGAGTGATTTGGGATTTATGGAAGACAGTGACTAGTTCTACGGACTTGATTTGGAATATTGGCTTTTTTACGGCGGAAGATGGGATACGGCAGAGCGGAGTTGCTTGATATGAAGAAGGCTACAACATGACTTTGGATTGGAATGTATTGTCGCACCTTTAGTTGATGTCCATGAGGAGTGAACGGACTTGTACAACTGGTGGATGAGCACGAGCTCATGATGGGTTACTGATTTTGTGGTAATTGTACCCAGTACATCGTAGTTGGATGATGTCGGCATGGAGTTTCCATATGTGGGTTATCTCATGTGAGAAGGTTAGCGGTTGCGGGGTGTTGATGGAGCTTCTACGAAGGATTCTATTGTCTATCCGGTAAGAGGTCGAATGTGTGCATGTGGCTGGTAATTCAGAGTGTTCATGAAGTATTTAACATAAGGGTTTCGAGAAAATTGGCGGGTCGATTGCGCGAGGTCATGTCAATGAAGAATAAGGAAACTTGGTAGGTTCTAGGGTTATGAAATTTTAGCTTCAAGCTAAGTGGGAGAGCCCCACTGCCTACGATTGGATTGCATGGTTGTCTACTTGTGAGGTTTCTGGTTATCGACATATTGGTGAGTTATTATGACTAAAGAAAGAAAACACCAGTGGTAATTTGAGTAAAGGATTTGGGGAATGTGTGCTATAGTTGACCTTATCGATTCATGTTTAGGCTTTGGGATGATACAGAGTTTATGCTACATGTAGAGGTGATGTACAAGGAAAGTGATTTAGCTGGGTGCTCCTCTGAGAGGGTGATCATGTTCTAGCGGAGCCTTGGAGTTGATTATATTTGGGACCAATTCGGAGTGGGTGACTCTCAACAACGATCCTAGTGGATTCAAAATTTAAGTGCGGTGCCTAAGGATTTCTGAGTCCGTAGTATGGTTAAGTATTGAGCTTTTGCAGCGAATTATGAGAACGGCTTGGAGTGTTCTATGTTATCTTCGGTCTGCGGGGTATCATTGGAGGAATGGGAGAAAATAACTTCGGATTCATAGAAGAATTATCAGGATGGGTGTACCTAGGGCTGTTCATTTGGATCGGATATCCGAAATCCGAACCGATCCATTCACTTTCGGATTTCGGATTTCGGATTGGACCGGATTTCGGATTGTGTTTATAAAAATTTCGGATTTCGGATCGGATTCGGATTGGTATATTTTAATCCGATCCGATCCGAAATCCGAAATTATTAGGCAATGTATAAATACTATACTTTAATTTCGGATAGTCAGTACTTTCTTTACATCTTTCTCCAAGTTATTACCTTTACAATTGCTAGAGTTAGCTATATTGGCACCATAGTACTCTCATAATTGTATAAACATGAATTTTTCTTAATGCATTGCCTCTTTTACAAAGAAAATATACATATTAGTTTGCAACATTGAGGCATTTACGATCCGAAATCCGATCCGATCCAAACTTTAAAATCCGAATCCGATCCGATATAATTCGGATCGGATTCGGATTGCATTTTCTAGAATCCGAAATCCGAAATCCGAATCCGAAATGTGCTAAATCCGATCCAATCCGATCCGTGCACAGCCCTAGGTGTACCAGTTGAAGATGCGAATGTGGGCGCAATGAGGGCATGAGATGGTTCGTGGGTTTTGAGACAATGTGGTCTCGTGAAATGGGGTCGCTCAGAATGAGCGCGGGTTGAGTTCGTCATATTTTTAATGGAGCTATTGTTATTTCTAAGGCAAGTCCAGATTAAGTTAGAAGAAGCTGGTTCAGTTAGCAATGGTTGGATCGGCATGGTGTTGGCAATAATCAGTTCCTTCAGCGTGTTAAGTTATGCATGTGATTTGTGGCAGTACGGAAGTGAATCTCGGAAGCGTTATGGAGTTCCAGACCACTACCTGAGGATTGTATTTTCTGCGTTATGGGAATTCAATTGCGCGTGCATTGATTCTTCTGAAATGAGCTGAGTAAAAGGTTTCTATATGATGAAGTGTGTAACCTATTAGTGGTTTAGGAGTTTATGTTAGAAATTCTTGTACCTTTGTGTATTGGCATGATTAGGTGCAGTGAGTAGCATGGAAAATCGGAAACCGAGGATCAATGTTGTCGTTTGGTGTTGGCAGGAATATCACGAGCTCGGATGAGCGGGAAATGACTCAAATGGTTAGAGTCAGTTGGTATTGTCTTTAGCGTCACCTGAGATCGGCGTCTTGTGTGGGACGCTTTGCGTACTGATGGCGGATTCTTGATTGCTTTGCAGCGTTTGTGTGGCTGTATACAGTCCATTACACCTAGTTTCATCCAAGCTCATTTTCACAAGTTTATTTTGTTTTTTAACCATCAAAATTCACATATCTCAACAAATGTGATAAAGAGCTTTGACACTAATGTTTTTTCAGTTTCCTCGTGAATGACAGTTCAAAAACAATCCTAGAAAATATTATGAAAACTTCATTCGTTCATGTCAAAACCTTTACTGTTAAAACTAAAATTTAAAATATTGCAGAGGTAATTCTGAAACAGGAGGAGAATTGTGAAATAATAAATGAGAAACGTTTCTTGGTATGTAATATTCTAATCAATCCACATGGGCATGTATATAATAACTACTCTGTAAGTACTTAGCTAATCACATACTCCTTCTATCGCAAATTATGTGAGGTTCTTTTTTTTTTAGTCGGTCCGAGAAGATTAGCATTATTAAATTTTATATTAAACAATAATTTAGCTTTAAGACTTTATATTTACCTTTCGTTCGGTACAATAGTAGGATAAACAAGGATTAACTATCCTACTACTTTATCCCATCATTTTAGTGTAAAATTTATTATGAGATTAGCTAATATATACCTATAATCAAATATGGGACAAAAAATAACCCGAAACTTTATCGGAGATTATTATCCTTATCCTAGTACTAATACCTTTTAATGTGACGATTTATAGTTATATAAATTTCTATTGCTTGTTTAGACCATAATTTTCAAAAAAAATTCGTATTAGTCGAACACCATTACATAAATTGAATGCAAGTAGTATTATATTCACAATGATCCACGTGCTTTCTTATACAAAATGATGAATCAAAGCAATTATTACAAAGGTTAACAATTTCATTTAAATTATGAAACATAAAAATAAAATTAAAATTAATCATAAACAACTCAAACGGAGAAGAAAACACAAAGAAAAACAACTAGAATATGTTACACTTATCCTCACCCCACATTTCCTGC
>MDKH01148283.1:0-11748 GCA_005239495.1 Nicotiana undulata
CCGTCCTGCATCAACACTGCTCCCAAACCAATCCTCGAAGCATCACAATAGACTGTATAGGATACCGAACCGGTAGGTAGGACTAACACTGGAGTTGTAGTCATGGCTGTCTTGAGCTTATGAAAGCTCTCCTCACACTCCTCAGTCCAAATAAAAGGTGCACCCTTCTGGGTCAATCTAGTCATGGATGCTGAAATGGGTGAAAATCCCTCCACGAAACGGCGATAATAGCTAGCCAAACCGAGGAAACTGCGGATCTCGGTGGCTGAAGACGGCCTGGGCAAACTCTGTATTTCCTCCACCTTCTTCGGATCTACCTTGATCCCATCCGAAGATACTATATGGCCTAAGAATGCCACAGAATCAAGCCAAAATTCACACTTAGAGAATTTGGCAAATAACTTTCTCTCTCTCAAGGTCTGAAGCACGGTCCTCAAGTGCTGCTCATGGTCCTCCTGGGACCGAGAATATACCAGAATGTCGTCAATGAACACAATGACGAAAGTATCAAGATGAGGCCGAAATACGCTGTGCATCAGGTGCATGAAGGCTGCTGGGGCATTGGTCAGCCCGAATGACATAACAAGGAACTCGTAGTGACCATATCTAGTCCTGAAAGCAGTCTTCGGGATATCCGACTCCCGAATCTTTAGCTGATGATAGCCCGAACGAAGGTCAATCTTGGAGAATACCTTGGCACCCTGTAGCTGGTCAAACAAATCATCAATGCGAGGTAGCGGGTACCTATTCTTCACTGTAACCTTATTCAACTGCCTGTAGTCAATGCACATACGTATCGATCCATCCTTATTTTTCACAAACAACACTGGAGCACCCCAAGGCGACACACTGGGCCTGATGAACCCCTTATCAAGAAATTCCTGCAACTGTTCCTTCAACTCCTTCAACTCAGGAGGAGCCATGCGATAGGGAGGAATTGAAATAGGCTGAGTACCAGGCAATAAATCAATGCTAAAGTCAATGTCTCTGTCGGGCGGCATACCCGGAAGGTCAGCTGGAAAAACATCGGGATAATCCCTCACAACTGGGACTGAACCAATTGTAGGGGTGTCGGCACTAACATCTCTCACATAGGCCAAATAAGCACCACACCCCTTTGCAACCATCCGCTGAGCCTTAGGAAAAGAAATGACTCGACGAGGAGTATACTCTAGCGAACCCCTCAACTCTAACCTCGGTAACCCTGGCATAGCCAGGGTCACAGTCTTGGCGTGACAATCAAGAATAGCATAGTGGGGGGACAACCAGTCCATGCCCAATATAACATTGAAATCTACCATACTGAGTAATAATAAATCAACCCTGGTCTCAAAACCACTGATAGAAATCAAACACGACCGATATATGCGGTCCACAAAAAGGGAATCTCCCACAGGGGTAGAAACATATACGGGGGTACTCAAAGAATCCCGAGATATCCCCAAATGTGAGGCAAAATAAGAAGACACATATGAATATGTGGAACCTGGATCAAATAATACTGATGCGTCCCTATGACAAACAGGGACAATACCTGTAATAACTGAATCTAAAGCAATGGCCTCGGATCTGGCTGGAAGGGCATAATATCTGGCCTGGCCTCCCCCTCTAGGGCGACCTCGACCTCCCCGACCTCCACCTCGAGCTGCCTGAGATGGCGGGGTGGCAGCCGGGGTTGGAAGTATAGCTGGGGGACCTGGTGGAAGACGTGGAACCTGATAAGTCTCTGGTGGTGCACCCCTCCTGACTCCGGGGCAATCCCTAATCATATGGCGAGGGTCACCACACCCAAAACAAACCCTCTGAGGACGATGCTGCAGCTGACTCTGAACTGGCCTGCTAGACTGGCCCGTGATAGCACCTCGAGAAGGAGGCGCCTGAGATGCTGGTGGTGCATAATAGGGCTCCCGAGGTCTAGGAGGTGCTGGAATACCACTGGCTGCTGGAAGAGCTGAATGTACCGAGCGACTCACAAAACCCCTACCATAGCGTGATGCTGGTGCACGAGCTCCTGAGAAATGACCCGTCTCTCGAGACCTCTTGGCCTCTCTCTCCTCTCTGTCCCGGGTCAGCATACTCTCAATTCTCCTAGCAATACTCACGGCCTGCTGGTAAGTGATATCAGTCTCCTACTCCCTGGCCATACTGGTACGAATGCTAGGATGGAGTCCCTCAATAAAATGGCGAACTCTCTCTCTAACAGTAGATACCAAAGCTGATGCATGTCGTGCCAAGTCACTAAACCAGACTGCGTACTCTGACACAGTCATAGTACCCTGGCGTAGCTGCTCAAACTCCGCACGCCAAGTATCCTTAAGGCTCTGAGTGACGAACTCAAGTAGGAACATCTCTGAAAACTGAGCCCAAGTAAGTGAAGCTGCTTCGTCCGGACAACTAAGCTCAAATGCACGCCACCACTGATAGTCTGCTCCTCTCAGCTGAAAAGTAGTGAAAGAGACCCCACTCGTCTCCACAATACCCATGGTACGAAGGATGCGATGACACTCCTCAAGAAAACCTATAGCGTCATCTGAAGCTAAACCGCTGAACTTAGTGGGTGGTACTTCTTGTACCTCTCAAGACGGAGATGCTCAGACTCAGATGCAGCTGCTCTGGCCTCAGACTGAACTGGAGCTGCTGGAGGCATAGGCATTGCAGTGAACACATTGAAGCAAATATGGAAGTTGGAATAGGTGATGGACCAGGTCCAACAACCCCAAGCAACATGACAGGGGGAACTCAACATGTGAACCTTGGCCCTGATCTTGTTCCACAACAACACGACACCCTGGAACTATCTAGAAGTGAACAGTGGGTTCTCAAACAACACAGATATCAGAGTTCTCATCCTCTTGAGAACATCATAACAGAGATCCTCCTTGAAAAATCTGTGTGCGTTTGATGCCTTTCTATCCTTGATTGAACCAAAGAACATTGGTGAAGCCCTACAGGATGCTGGCTGGGTAAATGCCATGCAAGAAGAGCTGAATCAATTTGAAAGAAGTCAAGTATGGCACTTGGTATCCAGACCACTAGACAGATCAGTGATTGGCACAAAGTGGGTCTTCAGGAACAAGCTCGATGAGGATGGAACTGTTACAAGAAACAAGGCTAGACTAGTTGTCCAAGGATATAGTCAAGAATAGGGAATTGACTATGATGAGACCTTTGCCCCTGTGGAAAGACTGGAGGAAATCAGACTTCTTATAGCATTTGCTGCACACATGGAATTCAATCTCCATCAGATGGATGTTAAGAGTGCCTTCCATAATGGCTGTCTGTAGGAAGATGTATTTGTCAAACAGCCTCCAGGTTTTGAAAGCAAGGAGTCACATGACCATGTATAAAAACTTGACAAGGCTCTTTATGGTCTCAAACAAGCACCTAGAGCATGGTACGAGCGACTATCAAAATTCCTGCTAGAACATGGGTACAAACGAGGCAAAATTGACAGTCCCTTGTTCTTAAAGGAAAAAGGCTTGCAAATCAAGCAAAGTTTAAGTGTAACAATGATCCATCAACAAAAGTATGTGAAAGAATTGCTCAACAAATTTAAAATGGAAGACTAAAAGGAAATAGACACCCCCATAGATACAACCACAAAATTAGATGTGGATGAACCCGGTTCATCCGTTGATCATGAGCTATACAGAGGGATGATTGGGTTTCTATTATAACTCACTGCCTGCAGACCTGATATTGTGTTCAGTGTAGGACTGTGTGCTAGGTTTCATGAAAATGCAAAGGAGTCCCACTTAAATGCAGTGAAGAGAATTTTGAGATATCTAAAAGGCACTACTGATTTATGTCTTCGGTATCCTAAAGGTAGTAATTTCGACCTTGTAGGATATGCTGATGCTAATTATGCAGGTTTCCTGGTTGACAGGAAAAGTACTTCAGGCATGGCTCACTTTTTGGGCTCCTGCCTTGTGTCTTGGGACACCAAGAAACAAAACTCAGTAACGTTGTCTACTATTGAGGCTGAATATGTGGCTACAGCCTCATGCTGTGCTCAGTTGCTATGGATCAAGCAACAACTCATGGATTTTGGTATAGATGTTGGATGCATTCCTAGTTTCTATGACAACAATAGTGCAATTAGTATGACAAAGAACCTGGTTCATCATAAAAGAACCAAGCACATAGATGTTAGACACCACTTCCTTAGGGATAACTATGAAAAGGGAATGATATCAATTGAATTTTGTGCTATTGACAAGCAAATTGCAGATATATTTACTAAAGCACTGAGTAGGGAGCATTTTGAGAGAAACCGGCTTGAATTAGGGATGATTAAGATCACCTAATTGAAAAAAAAATATTGAAAAATGAAATAATAAAATTTGGCTAGAAACACTAAAATAGATAATTAACCAGACTAATCATTGCTCAGTAACATGACTTTATTGCCATACTCTATTGCCATCTATTAATATGATTCCTTGGTTACTAATGATGTTTTTCTATCTTTTTAAACTGAGGCAAATTAAAGATTTTAACACGATGAACCTGGTTCATCGCTGCTGGTTCATCTGACTTACAAGGTACGTGCTCATCTCTATACACTTATTGAAATAATTATAGTCACACCTGAGCAGGACTCTATCTATATTTGGTTTATTTCAAATTCTTTGTACTTATCCCAAAATGAACTTGTTCCAAAAAGTCCCATCACTACTTAATTAGCCTATATTTAGGGGATTCCTAACCGTCTAATCAATGACAATCCTACAACGTTTAGACTCCCACTTGATTACTAATTCTGACCGTGTATAATTCATACCCACATCTTATAAAAGGGAAATCATTACCTCCCATCTTCATAACATAACCATCGAACCAAGTGCATCTTCCATCTCAAATCAAAAACGGATCACTGTTCATCTCTCCCTAAACGCTCATAAAAATGTCTTCACAACCAGCTGTTTCATCTTACTTCTTCGCCCATGATTATGAGGACGGTGATTCTAGTACTAATTCTCCATCCGTGTACAGTTCACATTCTCCAGACAGATCATCAACCGCCCAAAACCCTCCAATTCTTGAAACTACTCCTGAACCTACACCTACCCCTACTCCAGCCCCTAGGGCACGAAGAGTGAAAATCTTAGCCAGAAAATTAGTGGCTTCTGGGTCTCGTGCCAGATTTTTATAGGAGATACTCCAAGCTGACAAGGTCCAGGACTCTCAATCCTCCAGTGAGTCTTTCAAGTCTGCTAATGAGGATGAAGCACCTGGTTTATCTAGTTCTGAGCAAGGTAATCTTGAAATTGAATCTGAAACTGCTACTACTGAAAACATGTTTGTTTTGGTTGGGTCAATTATTTATGTACAAGTGCCGGATAGGCAGAGAAAACTGGGGATCAATAAAATTCTTGAGAGAGAGGGAGAAGGAGACTCTGTAAGGGGATCTGGGGAGGATGGTGCCACGTTGGCTATTTTGTGGCCCAACTCCTGTGATTGCTGGGGAAGCAGCGGCAGGTCTAGAGAGCCTACAAAAATCAGCAGATGAACCTGGTTCATCTATTGAGGAGACACTAGCTGAAATGCTGAGGAAACTGGGGGAGTCCTACAATCCCAAAAAGAAAAGAACTTCAAAATCAAAAAACGTTACTACCCCAGTTCCACCAAAGAAAAGAAAAGTTTCTATATCTACTGATGCTCCTACCCCAAAGGTTCGTGCTACAAGAAGTGTTATTCAACAAGGGGAAGAAAAGTTGGAAAGGGCTCTGAGAGAGAGAAAGAAAAAGAAGGATGCCAAGGGAAAGGCAAAGGTTGGAGAGCCTATTGAGGCTGTTATTGTTGATGATGATACGATGGACCTAGTTCATCATGAGGAGCAGCCAGCTCTAGTTGTGGTAGAGACACCTAAACCCAAGAAGGCTAAGGCTTCTTCCAAGAAGTCAGCTTCTGTGTCCGCCACACCCTCAAGCACTGCAAAAAGGACTAGGTCTAAGGCCAAGAAAGTGAAGGTTGTTGAAGAAGAAGAAAAATGGAGTGGAGGAGAAGAGGAAATGGCTGGTGAGCAATCTGACAAATTCACTATGTTTGGGAAGCGTAATATTCTTAAGGGAAAGCTGATGAGAGGTCTTGAGGAATTAGGGATGATCTTCCTGATGAATACTCTCGAGGTGCAAGGGTGGAAGGACATGGTTCTTCACCTTGAAGGCAGGCTGGCAAGGAATGAATTGGTGGAGTTTATGGCCAACGCAATTATCAAGGATGGCAGGGTAACTACCACAGTTAAAGGGGTTCAAATCACGTTTGATGCGAATGATCTGGGAGAGATTCTGCAAATCCCTACTGAGGGCTACGAGGATTACACAAGGCAAAGATGGCCTAGTCTCGATGGGATGTCCTCTACTCTGAATATAACAAGATTCCTTTTTGAAAATCAGGAAGAACCAGAGCCCAGGCCAGTGTATAAGAGTGAAATGAAGGCCCAACACAAGTTGATCATCGAGTTTGTGATTAAGTTCCTGCTACCAAGACAAGAGCGTAGGCACATTGCCAGCTACATTGACTTAACGCTTATGGAATGCTTGTATAGGGGTAAGCAGATAAATTGGCCAGCTTTCATCATCCAGCTCTTGGACAGAGTTGTGAATGGGGCCAAGGCACATGCCATACCATATGGATTTATTCTAACTGTTGTGCTTGCCCATTTTGAGGTTCCTGTGAAGAAAGCTGAGATGGCTACTGCTAAGGATTTCTTTGGGAAGAATACATTGCTGACTTGTGACTACAATGTAAATGTTCCGGAGGATGAACCCGGTTCATCTAGGAAGCAGCTTGTTAATAGCAAAGTCAGGTCTTTGGTGCAGGAAGGTGAGATAAAGGATGCTGAGATCCTTCGATTGAAATCTTGCCTTATTGAGGTTGAAGCTGAGAGGGATGCTCTCAAAGTTGAACTAGCCAAAGAGAAGGAGAAAAATGAATGTTCTTCAACAAATGCTTTCTCTCCTTCAAGCCAAAACCCCAACCTCATCTGCCCCTTCCCAGCCTTAGGAGTCCAGTGCCACCATAAACCCCTCTCAATGCCCAGTTCGGGATTTGTTCTGTTTCTGTTTTCTTTGTTGTTTTTGCTCATGGTAGTGACTGCTTTAATTCTTTTTTGTATGGTGCTTGAATTGCGTTCTAATCAATGAATTCTGTTGTTTTAGTTAATTGACTTTGTCTCAGTTTCTTATATAGCTTACATTTTATTGGTTTCTTTTGATGATTAATCATGTTTTGCACTTGCAGTTGCCTCAATGGCCATGAGTAATTGTTAATAACCGTGGTAAGTTTATCATTTTGCAACTTGTCGATGATGCCAAAAGGGGGAAGATAGTGCTTTTCAAAATTTCAAAAAATTGTGATATTTATAACCTAATGAACCTGGTTTCTCTATCATAAATGCTTAAAACTATAAAAAGTGTTTGAAGATTGTACAGGGTTAAGCACAGAGTTTGTCATCATCAAAAAGGGGGAATTTGTTGAACCAAGTCACTACATGATTTTGAAGATTGACAAATGTCTACCCAGTTGAACCAGGTCCATTAGGGCAAACATACTTGAACAGACCCATTAGCACAAGAACCGTCTATGCACAGTGTCACGACCCAGAATCCCAATCCGAGTCGTGATGGCGCCCAACGACGGGGTTAGGCAAGCCAACAATAATTACACCACGTGATACCTTTTTTTTCCATCTAGTTAAACATTCAAAGATTCCCAATTTATAACGACAAACATGATACTAGCCTTGAGCGGAAGTGAAATCCTAGTAGATACAAGCCGAAATAAAATGCACACATAGATATAAATCCCAAAACCCCAAAAATATAAATATACACTACGCGTGTGTGCCAGGAACTAGTGTCACGAGTGTCATAGGCAACTACTGAATATATAATGACTACAATATATACAGAGTCTCCGTCTGAATGAAGTGAGCGGAGAAATATAACAAAAGAGCTCCAGGGTGCTGCTAGGAAGTCGCCGAGAAAGCAGCTCACCGAGAAGTATGACCACGCTATCAATATCTAGTACCGGCCTGATAGTCAGACGTGCCAGCCTCCGGACCTGTACAGTCAAGTACAGAAAAGAAAAGAAAGTGCAGCATGAGTACATATTAAATAAATATGTACCCAGTGAGTATCCCGCCTAAACTCGAAGAAGTAGTGACGAGAGGTCGACTCGATACTCACTAGGGTCCAGCAGTAGTAACATATGATAAAAGATGATGAAATACAGTAGGCATGTCAGGGAAATAAGCAACAAGTACATATACTAAAAGCAGAGAAATCCAAACAGCTACTGAACTTAAACAATAAAGCACTTTCAAGAGTAAGACCACCGAATGAAACAAAAATCACAAATTCTTAGATCCGCCGTGGCGTACGGCCCGCTCCCATAAGGTACTTTCTACACTCGCCGTGGCGTACGACCCGATCCCTTATATTTCACAGTTTCTTTTCAGTTCCGCCGTGCAAACGACCCGCTCCCATATATTTCATAATTTCATTTCATTTCCACCGTGGCGTACGGCCCACACCCATATATTTCATAATTTCATTTCAATTCCGCCGTGGCATACGGCCCGCTCCCATATATTTCACAATTTCTTTCAATTCCGCCGTGGCGTACGACCCGCTCCCATATATTTCGCAATTTCTTTCAATCCCGCCGTGGCGTACCACTCGCTCCAATATATTTCACAGTTTCTTTTCGGTTCCGCCGTGTAAACGACCCGTTCCCATATATTTCATAATTTCATTTCAATTCCGCCGTGGCATACGGCCCGCTCCCATATATTTCACAATTTCTTTCAATTCCGCCGTGGCGTACGACCCGCTCCCATATATTTCGCAATTTCTTTCAATTCCGCCGTGGCGTACCACTCGCTCCAATATATTTCACAATTTCTTTTCAATAAAGCCTCAGAAGAATAATGCGATGCAAAACATAATTTCGTAGTACATGTGGCATTACAATAAATCATATGAAGCATTACCAAGAAAACATATCAGGCATTACAAGAAAAACATATTTACGGCATTACAGGAAAAACATACAAGGCATGATGTGGGCCTAACTACCTGGACATAACAATAATTGCCGCTACGTACGAACTCTCATCACTTGGCGCGTACGTAGCCCCCAAACAGGTTACACATAGCATGTACATCACCTATGGGGACAATTCCCTCTTACAAGGTTAGAAAGGAGACTCGCCTCGTGTCGAATCTACCCCTTGGACCACAATTGCGCCCGAAACTCCGAATTCTATGCCCGAGGTCTCGTAACTAGTCAAAAGATATATAATAACATCAATGCATGTACAATGTGATAACTCATCTTAGTTATTCAATAAAATCGCCATTCTTGAAGAATTCCCAATTTCCAACCCCGGCCTCTCATGGTCAAATTCCGAAAATTCTCGAAGGGATCACTCACCTATAGCCTAAGGATCATTAAGGTGTGATTTCTACTTGATTTCATGGCCTAAAATGGAAAATTACAAAATCCTCAAGAACCCTATAATTACTACCTAATTCTATGATTTTAGATAATTTAGTAGTGAATTTAACTAGGGATTAGTGTTTGAAACTAGTAAAACTATGGAATTTACTTACCTCAATAACAGTGGTGGAAGGTCCCTTGAAAAGCTCTCTAAAATCTTGAAGAGGAAGATGAAAATGGAGGAACAAGGCTAAGTCCCGTATTTTATAAAGCTGCCCAGTGATTCCTTCACTGCGATCGCGACAAGGGGCCTGCGATCACGAAGGTCAACTGGCCAGACCTCTGTGATCACGGCAGAGGTCCTGCGATCGCGAAGAACAACTGGCAAGAGCTCTGCGATCGCGGCAGGGGTCCTGCGATCGCGAAGAACAAACTCACCCGGCCCAGACGCGACTCTATGCGATCGCAAGAAATGAGTTGCGATAGCGAAGGTGTGGAACCCAGACCTCTGCGATCGCAGCAGAGGTCCTGCGATCGCGAAGAACAACTAGAAAGACCTCTGCGATCGCGGCAGGGGTCCTGCGATCACAAAGAACAAACTCACCCAGCCCAGACGCGACTTTATGCGATCGCAAGAAACGGGCTGCGATCGCGAAGGTGTCGAACCCAGACCTCTGCGATCGCAAAGGGGAAGCTGCGATCGCATAGAACAATCAACAGCCCAGCAAAATCCTTCTCCGCAATCGCAACCCACCTTCTGCGATCGCAGAGAAGGAAACCAGATAGCAGAAATTTCTAGTTTTCCAACTTAGCTCCCGGGGGTCTAAAACACCCCCGAGCCCCTCGGGACCCCATCCAAAAGCACCGGCAAGTCTATATTCATGATACGGACTCTCTCGAACTTCCGGAACATGAAAAACAACAATGTAACTCGAAATCAAACCCCAAAACCAAATTAATCAAACTTAAAAACTTTGAAATTCTAGAATTCACTTCAACGCGCCGAACCGGCCTAAACTACTCGGAATGACTTCAAATTTTGCAGACAAGTTATAAATGACACAATGAAACTATTCCCGGTCTCAGAATTTCAATTGGACCTCGGGAACATAAATCACCTTTCAAGCCAAATTTCAAATTCTTTAAAAACCTCAAAACTTCATTAACTCCAATTTCCTCATTTTGATCTGAAACTAATCAAATCTAGTCCGTTTCTTACCAAATTTCATAGATAACTTTAACACATATTGAACCTGTTCCAGGCTCCGAAATCATAATACGAGCCCAGCAGCACAGGTTTCACATCAAGGTTCACTTTCATAAGCCTTTAATATTTTCATAAAATAATTTTCTTTAAAAATTTATTTCTCGGACTTGGGTCCTCAGAATTCGATTCCGGGCATATGCCCAAGTCCCATATTATCCTACGGACCTTTCAGAACCGGGTCCGTTAACCAAAAATGTTGACCAAAGTCAACTTTATTCAATTAATTATCACAAATTTAACTCTTAATCAAGTTTTACACATAAAGGCTTCCTGGCTACGCGCTCGGGATGCGCACGCACATCGAGGTGAGATTAATGAAGGCTTTCGAGCCTCGGAACACAGTCCAAATTAGATGCACATAAGATGACCCCTTTTTGGGTCATCAGAATCTCCCCTTCTAAAAAAACCGTTCGTCCTCAAACGGGCGTAGAATCGTACCTGAAGTGCCGAATAGTTGTGGATACCTGCTCCGCATGTCCTCCTCGGACTCCCAAGTCGCCTCACCGACTGGTTGACCCCTCCACTGGACCTTTACGGCAGAAATTCTCTTAGACCTCAACTGGCGGTCCTGCCTATCAATAATAGCAATTGGCTCCTCCTCGAAGCCCAACTTCTCATCTAACTGAATAGTGCTGAAATCAATCACGTGAGAGAAATCGGCATGATATCTCCGGAGCATGGATACATGAAATACCGGAAGAACTCTCGATAAGGCGGGAGGTAGAGCGAGCTCATAAGCAACCTCCCCGACTCGCCTCAACACCTCGAAAGGGCCTATAAACCTGGGGCTTAGCTTGCCCCTCTTCCCGAATCTCATAACGTCTTTCATCGGCGAAATCTTCAACATAACATTATCTCCCTCCATAAATGCTACATCACGCG
Source organism: Nicotiana undulata (assembly GCA_005239495.1). NCBI lineage: Eukaryota > Viridiplantae > Streptophyta > Magnoliopsida > Solanales > Solanaceae > Nicotiana > Nicotiana undulata. Next base: position 11,597 of record MDKH01148283.1, read on the forward strand.
CCCTCTGATCCGCGTAACTCTTCTGTCTGGACTGAGCTGTACGGAGCCTTTCCTGAATAATCTCCACCTTTTCCAAGGCATTTCTCACTAGATATGTACCATATAGCTTGGCCTCGCCAGGCTCAAACCACCCAATCGGAGAACGACATCGC